>VDFB02004137.1:0-15336 GCA_007258455.2 Sequoia sempervirens | reverse complement strand
AAGGAGGGTTTTATAATTTTATGCATAAATGAGACTTACAATCCTTTAAAGTGGATGATTTGTGAGTTTTTCAACCTGATGAATGACTGTTTATGGCTATTTGTTGAAGTGGAATTGATTTGGAGGTAGTTGCTTGGTAAACTTGGCCTATTTTGGTGCAAATTCACAGCGTACAGTCAAGAATCTGGTAAATTTCTTCATGACAACAGTATCTCATTTAGAGTATGGGTTAAAGTGGTAACTTTGGATTTCCTAATGTGTGCTTATATTTTGGAGTTTCAATTTGGGTTGTGCAATATACCCTGTTTAGTCCTTTTGCAATGCTACTAGGGTTTGGATGGTTTATGCAAAGAAAGTGTAACTCTGTAAATCAGAGATAAAAGTGATTGTTTTGTGTTAAGGCTGCTTGAACAAGGATGTTAAGGTTGCATAAATGTTTGGGAAAAGGGATTTGAGAGGAAACTTGCAAATTTGTTGTCTGAGCAATAGGTTCCAAAAAGTGCAAATGGTGCTTGACTGTTATAAAAAGCAAATCTGTGGAACAGGGGTATAGATGTTTGAATTTGTGTTAAGTGATGAACTTAAGGGTGTACTGAAAGTCAGGTAACAAGTTTGTAGCATGAATGATTGGTATATGGTTATCTTTTCCTTAGTGGAAACAAGTTGAAATAAAGAGGAATATGTTGCAAGTTGGATGTTGATTTGGTTCAGAATTTTATAAATGGGTTATTGTTTTGGTTCTGATCATTTGGCGATGGTTAAGAGGTATTTTGAATCTAATAAAGGTTAAGTGACAGGTTGATGATCTGATGCTTTGTGGTATGAAGTGTGTTTGAAGAGTTTTTGATGAAAAGTTAAATGAAACATAGTTGCTTGTTCAATTTGATCTTCTCCAAAAAGTGATTGGGACAGAAGTTTCCCTGATGAAATGATGTTGTGGATAGTTGGTATTGCATCATTGTTTCATGTAGTTTGCTGTGGTTCATGATACTGCAGGTTTTTTGTCTTGTAGTTTACTGTCTTGTTTCATGTGGTTCACTGTTTTTGCTGTGCTGTTATGTATTTGTAAGTTTCCTTTGCAGTTTTTATTGCATTCTCCTTGTAATTTGCATACTATCAATACAAAAAAAAAAAAAGAATATCTGTGATTGGATAGGGCACCTAGACTATTGACAAAATCTCATAAAGGTTGAACATACACAAAGAATGGAATATATTATCTAATGCTTCAATTAGAAAAACCCAAATCAGATAGATCCATTTATCTTAGTTACAAGATTAATTAATTTAGAGTTAAACACTATCTTCTGAAAGTAACTGTGAAGAGGGTACTCATCTTTAGGTGAAAATATTTTGATGAAATTGCAGAAATATGCACAACCAGCTCCGCATTGGCCTCTCCAAAAATGATATGTCGGTGCCCTCGTGGCTACATGAGTGTGCACTGATAAAACGGGAGTCAAGTGCCTTCCATTGCTCACCCTCGTCTCTGTGATGGGAGAAAAGAAGAGAACATCCAACAATCTCTTTGTGGGAGGTATCATTTTGGTCCAAACTGTTCAACCTTCAGCTGGGTGGATGCTTGAGGCGTATCAAATCCTCTGGAAGCTGTCACTGCTATTTATTCCTCCAATTTAAGTACCACCGTTGAGAGCAAAAGAGAAGCTCTCCTTTAGCGCAGGCAGGGAGGATGTTGCGATAGTGGTGGAATGTGGCTTTATACTCACCAATTGCATTTAATTGATAGTTTCTAAAGCCTTTTCAACAAACCCCTTTGTGCATACATGATCATCTCTCCTCTGGTTTTCCTCTTTATTCTTTCCTTCCTTCATGCCATTATCTTCCCTCTACCTCTGTCTTCTCTTACCCTCTTTCTGCAAAATCCCTCTATCTATACTCTTCATCAATATTTTTGCTTCCTCATATGGTGCAGGTCGTGGAGGATGTGGACAAGGGCATCGACCTGGATTCGCAGCTACCAATTATATTGTATGAACTGTATTGATGACCAAAGGACTAGGAGGCCATACCGTATTAATGGTGTGGTCATCTCTTACCATTCCTCTTCTTTAATAACTGTCTCCCAATCATCTCTGCCTTTTCAAGTCTTTATTATTTTATTTTATTTTAATTTCTTTTCCTACTACACTGTCTAGCATGGAGGTCACTGGCAGGGATGTGACACCTATCTGCTTGCTTTGCCAGCACAACAATCTTCTTCTGTCTTTACATTTTCCAGGGTGGAGAGAACCGGGTGGAAGTGGAAAGGGATGTGCACTCTCTCTGCTTGCTCTGCAAGCACCCGTGCTGTGTGATCTAATGCTTGTTTGTCTTCGCTCACAGCAGTGATTCTCAGATTGGGTGGACCCCCACTCCGGGCAGCAAGAGCCTGCATTAGCCATGCCCACTGTACTAGCTCACAGTCATTGAGGTAGATCACATGGACGAACTCATCGCCTTCCATGGCCTCCATGATGCTCTGGTTCACTGCCGCTAGGAGACTTTGAGAATATGCTCTCACAGGTCGGTATTCTCCATGTGACCAACTGCTACGAGAAGCCTGATGAGCCACATCCCCCACTCTTCTGATCCCAGCTACCACTGAAGTAGCCACCCACCAAATTTTCTTTGCTGCCTTTAAACAGAATTTCTTCAAAGATTTCCAAAACGCATTTCTCCCCATTCTCAATGCACAGTCTTGTTTATGGAGAGGTTGAGAATCAAAATCAAAATAGGCAGGTTGCACAATGGCCTGCTCTGTATTTTCATTGATTGGTAGGTCCAATTTTTCTGAGTATTCACTGATTGATAGACCCAATTCATTTGGGTATTCATTAAAGAATGGTTGCACATTGTCTTGCTCTATAGTTTCATTCATTGGCACGTCCAACTCTAGATATTCATTAATTGACAAGCCCAATTCATTTACGTATTGGTTGAAGGCCTGCTCTGTATTTTCATTGATTTGCAGGTCCAATTCGCTGATTGATAGACCCAATTCATTGAAGACTGATTGCACTTTGTCCTGCTCTATATTTTCATTGATTTGGTCAAATTCCTCTGAATAGTCAAATTCAAAGACTGGTTGCACATTGTCCTGCTCTGTATTTTCATTCATTTGCAGGTCAATTTTTTCTGAATATCCACTGATTGATAGACCCAATTCATTTGGGTATTCATTAAGGACTGGTTGCACATTGTATTGCTCTGTATTTTCATTTATTTGCAAGTCCAACTCTAGATATTCATTAATTGACAAGCCCAATTCACTTACGTATTGGTTGAAATTTCCATTGATTTGCAGGGCCAATTCTGAATATTCGCTGATTGATAGACCCACTTCATTGAAGACTGATTGCACTTTGTCCTGCTCTATATTTTCATTGATTTGCAGGGCCAATTCTTGTGAATATTCGCTGATTGATAGACCCAATTCATTGAAGACTGATTGCACTTTGTCCTGCTCTATATTTTCATTGATTTTCAGGTCTTGCATGTCAAATTCAAAGACTGGTTGCACATTTCCTTGCTCTGTATATTCATTGAGTTGCAGGTCCAACTCCTCTAGATCTTCATTAATTGAGAGCACATTTATGCCCTTTGAAGTGGGCTGCAAGAAGTTTTTCTTGGCTAGGGATGGAGCTTTCCTTCTTGCATATATATGCTCCTCCTCCTCATTCTGCTCGAGCAGCAGACTTATGCCCTTCGAAGTGGGCGACCCCATTCTTTTGTTGTTCTCTTTGAGGGAATTCCACCATTTCAAAATTGATGCCATGTCGGTGCCTTCACAAACTCTCGTGCAATTATAATTCACAAAGAGTAAAATTGCTAATCGTAATTCACAGAAAGCAAATTCTCACAGAGCAAATTGCAATTCAGAGGGAGAGCACTAATGAGCAAAAATGCCAATCTAATTCACAGGAGAGCAATAGAGCAATAAAGAAAATTGTGATTCTCACAGACTCGACTGAATTTAAGACAGAGCGGGAGGATTTGAATTTCATAACGTCCATAGTTTTCAACGGTCACATTTTAGAAAACCTCCCTCAACCTCCGCGCGCTTGGGTAAAAAATAAACTTAAACCGACCAAAACAGTTATCAATGATAATCGTCCAATTTAATGTATGCTTTTTCATTAGTTTATTATTAGTTAGTGATGTCTCTCCCTTGAGCATAGTTTATATATGATCTTTAAGCTAGTTTTCCAGATTATCTTTGTCTGATCATTAATTTTTAGAGCTCTTTATGTTTTTTATAAAAATAAAATATTTTAAAATGTCAATTTAAGAAAATTTGGGAAAAGCAAAGACTTTCTCACAAGTTTGAATTAGATAACATCATTCAAAGTTTTCAGATTTCATCGATTGTCTAGTGACACACATTTTAAAATAAATAAGCATTCACGCATCTATGATAATACAAATTAAATTGATTCTAATTTGCTCTTTTAATACCTTAAATATTAGGGGAGAGGACTCAATCACATTGCAAGGACTAACAATCACCATGTTATTGTACACTTAGATGCCATATTCATTAAAGGAAACAATACTTAAATTAAGCTACACAATTAAATATTTATTAAGTGTTAGTTAATGTGCACATGTATGTGTAATCCACATTCTCTAAGGTGTCCAAACTACAATACAATTGTAAAAGTAAAAATTTCATACCTTACACTTTTCTCTTTCATTCTAGACTCACTTTGATTGAGTTAGCCTTTATGTAATGACTAGTATACAAGCAGCATATTATGCATAAAGTTTATAAATCACATGAACCTTGACCAATCTAGACTTTTTGCATCCCAAGAACCTTCAAATTACTCACTCCTCCCCTTGGTTTAAAATTGTGTGCATGAAATTAAACTTGGTTTGGTATTATAATGTGAAATTCACCCTTGTACTTTTAGAATTCAAATTTCAAAATTTTCAATTGGGCTCATGGCAATATTAATTCCAACTAGTTGTTGTTTGTTGACTTGAGCATGAAATATTTCAAATTTATACACTAGGGTATTGTATAAAAAGACAAATCCCAATTCATTTTTAAACATCTAGATTCCAAAATCTAAAGCTCTCACTTACTACTTGAATCATCATTCAAGGAGCATTTTGAACATTCACTACCACATTAGCATTTACATAAATAGCAATAAATAAGCATATTACAATATTTTTTGTTGTCTTTTATTTTGTTCATAGGAGATTAAATTGGCATGCCTAGTGGCTTGACTAAGGATCTAATATGACACTCACTTAGCAAGCTCCTCAAAGGTGTTTGTAAACACTACCAATTCCTTATAATTCTACATATTCAAAGGCAAGGAAAACTAGTTTCAAGATTAAAATACTTTCCAATTCAATTTCAAGTAAAATTTTCTCAAGTTGATTCTACACAAAAAGTTCAATTTCATGCAGCAAAATTAAACAAGATTGACTTTTACTAAGAGTTCACCCTTTATCAAAGAAAAGTTCAATCTTTGTCTAAATGAGCATCATAGAGTCGAATCCAAGTATTGTTTTGATCACAAAATAATAGTCTCTATTCCAAAACCATCATACTACACCTATATCTAAGTAACCCTAACCTCTCTTTGTCATTTTGAAAAGCCTACTTGCCTAATTTTGATTTACTATCTTGAGTCAAATATTTTAGGATGAATTTGACTACTATTTAATTATTTACTTTTGAAAAGGTTACATTTTGTTTATTTTTGTTTCTTTTCATTTTGGTGAACCCAATATATCTTACACCCCCTTAAGTTTTTTAATTTAGGGTTCTTTTTATAATTTTTATTTTATTTTCTAGACCTAAGAGTGTGATTTTCCAAGATTTATATTAGCACCCTTCCCTTGTGACTATTTTCTCACCATTTAGGGCTTGTGTAAATTATGTTTATGCTAAAGTCTCGGTCATATCACCATTTCCCTTTGAGAAGAAGTTGTCTTCTCAATCCTAATATGACATCTCATGTAGCTGATCAAGATACTCTTATGGGTTATTTGGATCCTAATATCCATTAAAAAATCCATAAATTTCCTATGAATAATAATATTAATCACCATGAGGAGGATTATGAACATGTCACACATATTGATAAAGAATAATTATTTGTCACTAGAAAATTGATTTTTCAAGAGAGCTTACTAATATTACATCTTCTACATAGTTGGTTGATTCTTCATGTAATTTTCTCCTTAGTGCACCATTTGGTTCAAGTATTTCTCAAAAAAAAATGGGATAAGATTACTCGTAGTTCTTATGTCACTAGTGTTATTCCTACATCTCATCATGTTAACATTCTAACTTTATCTTTATCATATAACATTGTTCGCCTTCTTATCTCATTTCCTTGCATAGTATCCCCATCCTTTTACAGTATATATACAATGTTTCCCAAACTCCAAGCACTATCACTCATACCTCTACCCTTGATGTACTTGTGAAGAATCTAGATGATGTGGATTGTTAACTTAACTCTATCTCTAATGGTCAAAATTTAGAAGAGTATATTCCAAGACATAACACCCCAGTTGTATTTGAAATAAGTACACATGCTTTACTAGTGGGTTTTTTGGCACCTTGTTTTGAGTTGTATAATGGCAAGGGTGATGCTAACATGTATCTATAATATTTTCAGATTATATGTTTAGATTTTCTATATGAAGATAAGTTATTAGCATAATTTTTTTTCATGATATGTGAAGGATTACGGTATTTATAGTTTTACTCTATGCCTCCCATTTCTACTATTTTTTTCAAAATTAGCTAAATCATTCTTTAATCATTTCCAAGTGAACATGGGTTTAAAGATTACATTTTTAGATTTATTTGAATGTTCTCATGGATCTAATAAATGTATTAATTATTATGTAATTTTATTCCAATTATTATGTGCTAAGATGCAACATCACCTTCCTAATTATGAGTTACAAAGTATCTTTATTAAGGGATTGTGACCACTTATTAAGGGTATAATATATTTGAATAGTTATACTTTACTCATGGATTTATTTACTCATGTAAAGAATGTATCTAAATAAAGTTAATGGATTTTAATATTTTGAAACATGGCTCTTCTCCTACTCCTTTTATGCATTCCTATCCTTCAAATTTTCAAAATAAAAATAATTTTCAAAAGGGTAAGAGAGAACAAACTAAGTGCTCAACATGTGGCTACTACATTTGATATTATGAATTTAAATGAGCCTTTAGAGAAAGTGCTTCAAAATTTATTAATGCTAATAAGATTACTCTTCAATCCATTAGACCATTAGATCCAATATATAGACAATTGCATAAAGGATATGATGAACATACTTTATATTGATGTCATAACATTCAAGGGCATGTGAAACAACATTGTATTTGTCTAAAGCATAAGGGGCAAGATTTGATTGATAACAATACAATACAAGTACCTAGTGTTAGCAATGGGGGAAACAATTTAATTTCTCCCTATAATCATAATTCTAAAATCTACACTAATCCTTGTCCCTCTCATGACCAAGATAATAAAAGGCAAGTGCATGGAATTGGTATACAAAAAATTGGCCAAATAATATATTTTGATAAAAACATGCTCATGTTATTGTGAAACCCACAAAACACGCTCATGTTATGTTGAGCACAAAATGCGAGTATATTTTGGAATCACAAAAACATGCTCATGTTTTGTGCTCAACATAACACGAGTGTGTTTTTTGAAGTTAAAATGAAAAATAAAAATAGACCTTCACATTTGTAACCTATAGTCTTGAACCACAACAAGCCCTCTTCATTTGATCTTCTCCAAAACATTATTGTGCTTTACAAATTTGACAAGGATATTGATAATGCCACACCATAGAAGAGGTATGTGTCAAAATTTAGTGTTTTGGAATCAAATTGTGTCTACATTTGAAAAAATATAGATTATTTTTTCTATATTTTTTATGGACTTATTTTTTATTTTTTAATTATTATAACATAACCTATAAACCCTAATCCATAACCATATTTGGGTGAAAAAATGCTTGAAGACAACCTTGCAATACTTGACTCTCCCCCAATTCTTTCAACAAACCTTGGACAAAGACAGGAGGATTTGGTTGAGAATTTGGAACAAAATAAACTTCTAACTATAGAATTAGTTTCAAAATTGAAGGCTTCAACACCAAATCCTACAATATATCGCTTTCTTCATCATTAGAAGTAATTGATCTAGAGGTTGTAGAGGGCACCACCTCCTACTAGTGTACTCATTGTCATCTTAGATGTTTTTATTCAATAGTACAAAGTGATGCATCAAATAAAGTGGTGATGAATGATGAGCTACTAAATGATTTGCTTCTTGATCACATACAAGTATTTTCATATGAATCTATAACATTTTTATTTTATAGTAAACTATAAAAAATTTAAATGAATTATTTTTTATTGCAAACTTGAATTAAAATTATGCATTTATTATACATTTCAAGGTGTAATATAATAAGGTAGTATGGCATTGACCATCCCACCAACAAGTTGTATACTTGCTTTTGTTTCAAAGGTAAAATTCTAATATTTTAAATTAAATAATAGTTTACATTCATAGGGGCAATGGGCCTAGCTCGATTGGCTAAAGCATCTTGTTGCAGGAAAGAGGTCATGAGGTCTAGTCTCCCCACCATCCCCATGGTACCAGAGGGCGTGTCATGCTAGCGTCACCAGTCACATTAAATTTTTTTTACCAAGCGCACTACAATTTATAGGGGGACGAATACCCGACCGATTCCTACAATCTAAAAAAAAAAGTTTACATTCATAATAATGTTTAATGCTAGAAAATAGAAAATTTGGTTGAGTAGATGGGAGTTACATGACCATCTAGCATGCATGTCATAGTGGTGTTTGTGACATTGGATTTACTAAGGTAAGCTATAACACATTTAAATTTGTGTACATTGTATACATTAGCCAATGAAATTGTATGAAATTTTGTGCATGCCCTCATGGCCTTATTGAGATTAATATATATAAATAGTTTGTGTATATTTTGAGCTTAAATAATTTTAATGGTTTGTACATATTCTTTCTCTCTATCTTTCCCTCTATCTCCCTCTCTCTATCACTATCTCTCTCCCTCTCTCTACTATCTCTCTCATATGTACATGGTGTACGTAAGGGTTGAATGCCATATATGACATGATATCATACAAGTGCCATGTAAGCGTCATGGCTAGTGCACATCAAACTCTTATGACGGTGTGTTTACTATTTTTATTCATACATCATGATTACCTCCATAATTTAGTTTCTACTTTGACCTACTCATCTATTATATGTAATCTTGGTTGCCAACTAGTCAAAAGCCTCCATCACCCCAATCCTTGGAAACATATACATGGGAAGCATATGAGGACCTTTGAGAGCACCCTCCACTATCATAGTGGTTTAAGTAAAAAATCCATCATCTTGTAAATTACTTTATGTCTTTAATTAGGTTCTCCAACATCTTAACTAATCATTATTTTCTAATCTTTGGAAAAATTATTGGATACATTTTATTTGATATGACCTAATTTTTTCTTCACGTCAGTCAACATTTTATTAATTCATGATAACTCTAAACAATCAACAAGAAGTAATACCAATACCTCTATCTTGTCAAAGAAAAGTGTAGAAGTACCAGAGGTGATTAACAATAAACAAGTAAAAGAAAAAGGAAATCTCACAAAGGCACAAAGTCATTTCGTAGCTTTTTCAATGATGGATCTGTGAGAGATGTGTCATTTGTTTCATTAGAAGCACAAAGTATTCTTAGACGCAACAATTCCTCGAACAACATGAACAATTACAAGCGCAAAGTCTTGTAGATCATTCAACCAAAGTTATATAACATAAACTTAAATCCAAATAAAGAATGCAACACAAAGTTTACACAAATTACTTGAAGTCCTTCAAATATCATTCACTAATCACCACTAAATATGATCAAATCATAAGATATTGAATCCAACATAAAGTTTGGCTTACAATGGTCTTCTTTATTGATCAATTTTCATTCACAAAGCATGAACACAAAGTTTCACAATTTTGCTTCAAAAAGGGCAACACTTCGTTGCTAAATACTAAAAAGTAAGGTTTACAATAGAAATCCATCATATTTATAAAGGAGAGGGATGAGTAAAATTAGGAAATTAGTTGAGAAAATTTAGGTGAGTTAATTTAGGAAAATCTCACCTAACTTTGACTAAAGTCAAAATGTAATTTGTCTTCAAGAAACTACATCTCATATTTTTAGTGTAATTACATTTTAAGATTTAAAGACATTTAAGATGTCAGAAACTATTTACAAGATGCGTAAAGGAAAGCATCAGAAAGTTCAACATTGGAGATCAAGAATCTTCATGGTTCCTTGCTTGGGCACAAAAGTCTTCATATTTCTTCCTGGTCGCCTACATGAATGTGTCATCTGGAAGAACCAAGATCAAAGGACATCACCTTCGGGATCACTTGACGAGATCTGAAGAGAAACTACAAGGATGGTGAATCGGCAGGTGTTAGCAGAAAAAGTAGCATTGGGATGCGTGAAGAAAGCAATGATGTTGAGAAAGCGTGAAAAAAGCGATGAGGCATGAAAAATGATACAGGAGCAGAGAAATGGGGTCCAAAACAAAAATAGAGCAAGTTTGAAGAGACTAAGTTAAAAGCTGCCAAAAGTGTAAGGGCGTTGAAAATCAACGTCCTTGCACTTAGAAAGGTGATCTTAGGTGTAAGGGTGCTAATTTCTAGTGCCCTTACACCTAGCATGTAAAATTGTGAAAAGTACACAAGAGACAAAAATCACCGCCCTATACAAATTTGACTAAGTATAGATAAAAAGTGCACAGGCGCTAAAAATCAAAGCTTGGCGAGTTTCTAGCTTGATGGAGAATGAGTGAAAGGCGAAATGAAGTGAAAGGATGAACTAAAAGTCAATTAGAATCACTTTTGAGAGTGTCATAAATGAAAAAAAGTTGTGCAACTAATTAAGGCATAACAAGTGGCACAAAACTGGAAAAAGTGCAAAGCACTAAAAAATCACCGCCCATCATAAAAAATGACTAAGTCTGGAAAAAGTGCAAGGCATTGAAAAATCACCACCCATCATAAAAAATGACTAAGTCTGGAAAAAGTGCAAGGCACTAAAAAATCACCGCCCATCATAAAAAATGACTAAGTCTGGAAAAAGTGCAAGGCACTAAAAAATCATCGCCCATCATAAAAAATGACTAAGTTTGGAAAAAGTGAAAAACACTAAAAAATCACTGCCCAACTCAAAAAATGGCTAAGTATGGGAAAAAGTGCACAAGCGCTAAAAATCAGAGCTTGTGCACCAAAATGACTTTTCACTTAAGTGCAGAGACGTTGAAAAAACCCGCCCTTGCACTTTCAATGCTTAGAATTTTTTTTGAAAATATTAGTGCGCTTTTGTCTGGAGCTTTTGCAATTTTGACACTTAGAATTTTTTTTGAAAATATTAGTGCACTTTTGTCTGGAGCTTTTGCACTTTTCCCAATTTCACTAAGTATAAACAATGAGAGTTTGTGAAGATACTCGTTTTGAAGATCTTCACTAGACGAACGCAGAGGGACGCTCAAATGGTTTGTTTAAGACTTTGGAACACACTTCGAGGTGGATTGAAAATTGCCTCATTTTGTGTGCTTGAACATCAAAAACCTATGAAATAGACAAGTTTCGTAGGGGGTTATTTATAGAACGAGCGTTGCTAGATTCCATGATAACATTATGGAAGTTTATCTTACTTTATCACAGTAATAGTTATCTTAAGAAGTACATCATGGTTGATTGTTTCATGAGGTCTTTAGTGCAGATAATGTTGTATCAAGGGTGCAAGCATGATAGATATTTTATCATTTCACAAGGTGTTGAAACTCAAGGAGGGACTTTTGCATGATATCTCAAATTGTAGGATTCATCCACATGTATATTGTTGTCGTAGTCCATTTGAAACTATCTTTAGTACATTCATAATCTCAAGTCTTATGGTTGTGTTCTTAGTAATCATTTTGAGTCTATTGGTGATGATATATTTCAAATTCAACTAGGTCATATTATAAATGTTAAAGAAGAGTAGTTCAAATTTCAATGTGAATGATTTCTAGAATTAGTGATGAGAATTTCTCACTCAAATTTTGATAGTCAACTACTCTTAAGTCTATTTAAAGACTCAATAAAAACTGTATAATTTTAAATGAGTGGGATACCTAGTGTGTGAAATGGAGTCTCCTCTAGAATTCACTTAGCCACCACAACATGTTGGCTAGTCAGTTCAACCATAAGAGGTGAAGAATAAAAAATATGGCTCACTGCACCATTAATCTAAATGTCACTAATGTATTTTGCAACATTGCATCTATCATCACCATGGTCAAAATGGTTCCAAGATAAGAAAAATTGATAGAGGTTACTATGGAGGGAACCTATGTGCACCTATAAGTTTAGAAGAAACATTTGTAGGTGCCATGAATTCCAAGAACAACTTTGTCATAGTTTAGAATGTTTTTACACTTAGGTCCCTTAAGCGACTTTTTTGGAAGCCTATATTATGGAATACTTGCAACACTTGTGAAAAATGGGGCCTTCCTAGAATTCACCAACCCACATTGTTGTTTTAGCATAGTTGGTTGAGACCTAGGAGGCAAAAAACAAAAAATATGGCTCCTAGAAAGGTTGTGTTGATTCGTTGAACCCAAATTACACTTTTTACAGCATTGCATCCTTTGTCGCCACAATCAAATGGTCTTGAGATGATTAAAATAAAGAGAGGTTTTTCTCAAGGGACCACACATGCACCTTTAGTTCTAGGAAAAAAATTGTAGGTTCCACAAATTTTGAGAACCACTTTATCATAATTTGATATGGTTTTGCAATTAGGTCTCTTGAGAGACATTGTCAAAATATTATAGTATGGAATGATTAGGACACCTAGGGTGTGAAACAAGGCCTCCCCTAGCATTCATGTATTCTCACTACAAAATTTTGGTGTAATTTTTTAGGACCCATGAGTTGAAGAACAAAAAATATGGATCATAGCACCATTCCATTGAATGTCATTGATGTTTTTTGCAACATTGCAACCATCATGTCATGGTAAAAAAATTAGAGAAGAAAATTTGATAGAGGTTATTGTGGAGGTATCTTTTGTGCACCTGTAAGTTCAATGAAACATTGGTAGATGCCACCAATTTTAAAAACCACTCCAAATAGTTTGGTAATTTTTTGTACTTAAGTCTCTTAAGAGACTTTGGTGGAAGCTTGTATCTCTCAAAACAATTGGGACACCTGGGGTACAAAATGGGGCCTCCCCTAGCATTCATCCACCTAACTTAATTTTTTTACATATTTGGTTGGGCCCCACAAGGTGAAGAAAAAAAATAGGGCTCCTGGCAAGGTTGTGTTTAATACAAATGACACTTTTTGCAACATTGTGCAACTATCACTACCATGATCAAACAATTTTGAGATAAGAAAAACTAAAAGAGGTTATTGTGAAGGGAACCTATGTGCACCTATACGTCCAAATAGAAAATCCATAGGAGTCATGGTTTTTAAAACCACTCCATCATAGCTTGTATTCTTTTGCACTTAAGTTTGTTAAGAGACTTTGCTAGAAGCTTGTAGCTCAAAATGCTCAAGACACCTAGGGTACAAAACAAGACCTCCCTTAGAAATCGCCTAGCTAAAAAAATGTGTTGGCATAGTTTTTTGAGCCCCATGAGGTGAAGAACCAAAAAAATGGCTCCTAAAAAGGTTATGCTGAAATAAAATGATGATTTTACAACATTACAGCATTGAATTTATCATTGCCATGGTCAAACAGTTTTGAGATAATAAAAATTGAGAGAGGTTATTTTGGAGGGACCCTACATTCCCTTGTAGGTTTATATGGAACAATCGGGACACCTAGGGTGAAAAAAGAGGCCTCCCCTAGAATTCACACTCCAACCTTAATGTGATGGTAGATTTAGTTGGTCCACAAAAGGTGAAGAAAAATGTGGCTTTTGGCAAGGTTGTGTTGAATGCAAATGATGTTTTTACAACATTGCAATCATTGTCGACACAATCAAATGGTTTCTAGATAAGAAAAAATAAGAGAGGTTATTTTGGAGGGACCCTACATACACTTGTAGATTTAGAAAAAAACATCTATAGGTTCCATAGATTCCAAGAACATCTCTATCATAGTTTGATATTTTTTTGCACTTAAATATCTTAAGAGAATTTGTTGGAACCCTATAACTCAAAATTATTGGAACACCTAGGGTGAAAAACAAGTCCTCCCCTAATATTCACCTACCCACCAAATTTTTTAGTGTATTTTGATAGGGCCCACAAGGTAAAGGACAAAAAATGGCTCATAGAAAGTTTGTGTTGAATGCAAATGATTATTTTTGCAACATTGCAACCATCATCTCCATGGCCAAATGGTTTCAAGATAAGAAAAAATTAGAGAGGTTATTGTGGATGGAACCTACATGCACCTATAGGTATAGATGGAACATCGATAGGATCCATAGATTTCATGATCCACTTCATAATAGTTTAGATTTTTTGCACTTAAATCTCTTAAGAGACTTTGTTGGAAGTCTATAGCCCAAAACAATTGAGACACTTGGGGTGTCAAATGGGTCCTCTCTTAGAATTCACCCACCCACCCCAACATGTTGGTATATTCATTTGGGTCTCATGAGGTGAAGAAAAAATATGGATGTTGGCAAAGGTTGTGTTGAAAGAAAGTGATGTTCTTTGCAACATTGCAACCATCATCACCATGGTCAAAATGTTTCGAGATAATAAAAATCGAGAGAGGTTATTGTGGAGGGACCCTATGCACATCTTTAGGTTCAAATAGAAAATATATAGGCCCCATGGATTTTGAAAATCACTACATCATAGTTTGATAATTTTTTGCACATAGGTCTCTTAAGAGACTTTGTCAAAAGCTTGTAGCTCAAAATGATCTTGACACTTGGCATGTGAAATGGGGCCTCCCCTAGCATTCACCTACTTAATTAAAAAAAATTATGTGGATTTTGTATCTCATACACTTGAGCCTTAAGTTGTTTAACATTTACATACATATCAATAGATAAGCATATTACAATATTTCTTGTTATCTTTATTTTTATTCACAAGAGATTGAATTAACATGCCTAGTGGCTTGACTAAGGATCTAATATGACACTCACTTAGGAAACTCCTCAAAGGTGTTTATAAACACCACCAATTCCTTGTTGTAATTCTACATACTCAAAGGAAAGGAAAACTAGTTTCAAGATTACAATACTTTCCAATTCAATTTC
>VDFB02004136.1:0-65818 GCA_007258455.2 Sequoia sempervirens | reverse complement strand
AGCATTCCTCGAGATGAAGGCAAAGGTGGACATACTTTTTCAGGAGAGACAAGAACGGAAGGAACGTGAAGAAGGTTCGTCGAAGCAAGAAGATCGCAAAGACAAGAAAGAGGAGCAACATAGAGATGGTGGCAAGAAACCAGATCATCCCTTTTCTTCTTCTCCTCCCTCTTCTCCTTCTCCTTCTTCTCCATCTTCTCCTCATTCTATTTCTTCTAATCCTTTCAAGAGTGGGTATAAGCCTAAGATCAAACTTGATGTAAAATTTGATTTACCTAAATAT
This sequence comes from Sequoia sempervirens, assembly GCA_007258455.2. Lineage (NCBI taxonomy): Eukaryota > Viridiplantae > Streptophyta > Pinopsida > Cupressales > Cupressaceae > Sequoia > Sequoia sempervirens. The sequence goes on along the minus strand of VDFB02004136.1, from coordinate 65,535 downwards.
TGTGGAGAACTTAATGCTGAAAAATTGGATGATTGGATTCAACAAATAGAGGTCTACTATAGAGTCCAGAATCTAATAGATGATGTTGATAGGATCCAATTGGCTACTCTTCGTTTAGGTGGTACATCATTAACCTGGTGGGAGAGTAAGTCTAAAGTAGAAGTTTCACAGCATGGTAGAGTCAGTTTAACTTGGGCAGAATTTATTAATGCACTTAAGAAGCAGTTTTATCCCTTAGGACATATGCAGCAATTAATGATGGATTGGCAAATGTTTAGGCAAGGGAAAGGTCAAACTGTCCAAGAGTACACCCATGAATTCAGGAAAAGGGCTATTTCTTTGAATGTTCCTTTGTATACCCAAGACACGTTGTTGAAGTACATAGGAGGTCTACATTCCTACCTTAGGCATTCCATTTTGGTATTGAACCCTTGTAACTTGGATGAAGTGTCTGTTCAAGCAACACACTTAGAGTCAAGGGGTAAAGGATCTTTTATTGATAATGATGTAAAGAAATCTTCTAAGAATGCAGAGACAGGGAAAGGAAAGAAGGCAGCTACAATCAAGAAGGATGATAAACTTTCTTGCACTCATTGTGACAAGGAAGGTCATAATGAAGATCACTGCTGGAAGTTACATCCTGAATTGAAGCCTAAGTGGGCTCAAAGACGGAATCAGAAACAGAAAGGTAAAGACAAATCCATGAATGTTGTTATGGATCTTGGCTCAGATTCAGATGATGAGACTAAGATAACAGCGATGGGTCTAAAAGGTAAAGCCTCTATTTCTAGTGTTTCTGTTGCAAGTTGTGCTTCTTCTTCCACAGTTAATGATTTCTCTGAAGATGCAAAAAGGAATGAGCTTTTTCATTTAAGGGTTATGGCTAAGAACACTAAAATTGATGCACTCATAGATAGTGGATCTCAGGTGAATTTAATTTCAGAAAGTGTTGTAAATAACTTGGGATTAAGAACTACACCACATAAGAAACCTTATCCACTAGGTTGGATTTGTGAAAACGATAAGTTGCAAGTAACAAAACAATGCACCTTAAGATTCGCAATCAGTAGTAAATTTGTGGATGAAGTTCAGTTTGATGTAGTTCCACTAGATATCTGTGGAATAGTGCTTGGAAGCCCTTATTTATATGACAGGAAAGCTATTTTCTACAGGGAAAAGAATCATTATCACTTGTTTAAGGATGGCATTCAGTACATAGTACATTCTCGCAAGATTAAGACTGATCAATCTTTTGCAAATACAGGACAGTTAAAGAGGGTAATTAATGCAAGGAATTAACTCTGATGTCTGTCAGTACAGGTGATTCTAAACATGAACTTGGAGTAGCTAACCAGGGTCAGATGTTGCAGGATGCACCCGCAGTACAGCATGAGAAAATGATGCTTGAAAGCATTGATGAATCCTTGGGTAAAAAATTTTCTGTTGTAAAGGATCGAATGGTTGTTGACTTATTTTCTTTCATTTCTGCATTGATGTTCAGCTTGATGCTAGTCAATTTTTGTTGGTTAGTGGCTACGACATTGGATGTAGATGCTTATGGAAGTGATAAAGTTATGTTTATGTTCAACAATCTTGTTGCAGTCTTTATTGTGCTTGTGAGTCAGGTTTTCAGATGTACAGAAGATACAGGACAAGTGGGGAGGCCAAGTCCTCACCTATTGTCAGAGTAAATGCCACTTTTGGAGGTCCAAAAGGTCTTCAGTGGGGAGGCTTGATCCGGTGGACATTTTTCAGTGGAAATTGAAGTGTCTCATTTCTCTCTAGAATTAGCAACATCAAAAAGATCTCAGCGTCCTGGTTCCAACGCAACTCGAACGGAGCGAAAAGGAGTCCGTTTGCACGAGTTATGGCCAGTCAAACCTTGGGTCAAACTGAATCAGAGGGCGTTCAGGAAGCGGAAAAAATGATTGTTTCAGAAATCGACGGAAGTAGCGTCAAGTCGAAGAGCTCGTCGAGACGATTCCGGTAACGTTCGTTTCGTCGAAATCCGACATCGGAGGCTCAACTTATCAGCGGTCAAAGTTTGCAGTTGACTTGTTGAGGTTGACCGTACGGATGCTGACGTCAGCATTCCGTACTGTACGGACGATGAAGTGGCCGAACCAGATTCTAACACGTGGCTTCTCTGTCAGCGTTGTACGGAACCAATCAGATCACGACACGTGGCATCCGTACGCTCAGTCAGCACGCCACGTCATCACTCCGTGCACAGTCAGCATCCTACTCGGCATCGGCGTCAGTGCTACGTCATCATCCACGTCGGCAGACAGTCAGCATACACATCAGCGACAGTTGGCATGTGAGTCAGCGTACACGTCACGGCTTGTCAGGCCACGTCGATGGGTTTGACCAATCTGTGTGCGCCACGTGGCACCCTCCTGGTGCGGCACGTGGCCTTCTACTCTCTCGTCGGCGGTCGTTCTGTTTGTTAGCAAAATTTTGTTTTGAGTGCCCGCAAGGGGCTCGAACCCTCGACCGTTGGCATGCGAAATTTCCGGCTGACCACTCCGCCAAAGATTTGGCCATTAACTATATTTGGTGGGCTTTGCATTTTGTTAAGTGTCGGCCTAAAATTGGCTATATAAAGCCAGCGGCCGGGGTTGAACCCCCGACCGCCGGCCAAGTAAAATACATAACCACCGATAAGCCACGCGATGGCTTAGGTATATAATTAGCATCGGTTGTTTTTGTCCAATGTTTTTAAACCGATAGCTATAAAATATGAACAAACTCTCTAACTTTATAAAAATCAAACAAACTATAATCTTTTTTAAGGATTTAATCAAACCTCCCAAACGGCAAAAGCCCGAGAATGATCAATGAAAGGGGCTAAAATAAATATTAAGGGAGATTTTCAAGATTTGAAATATGTTAAAAGGGAGGAGGTTGAAATTTGTAATACAAAATTGGGAGATTCTTGAAGATTTTTATGTATTTGGAGAGATAAGGTGAATATTTTGCAAATCAATTGGTTGAGAGCCAAATTGAGCAAATTCTTTGTATAAAAAGGGGGTTTGAGGTGAGTGTTAGAATCAAGTTTTCTTTCCAGGTGATGAAGTCCTAATGCTGAGCTGACAGAAGAGAGGTCTTGTTGGAGAGTTCTTCAAACCATTCTTGCATATCAGAGCATCGTTACGCTGCCGAAATGCTTGGGGAATGGTGGTGCTTTTGTAATTGATTTGGAGATTAATCGGATCGGTCACACTCTATTGGAGTGGACCCGGAGACGTAGTCACTCTCGTGACGAACTCCGTTATCAAGCATTGTTTGCACTTCTCTTCTTCTCTCTCTTTCTGTCTCTCATTTCTTTTCATTCTGTTATAATCACCTTGATTACGTTCTTTATGTTATTTCTTTAAGTTAAATTCGTTTTAATTAACTTGAAATAATCATTGTAAAAGCATTGTAAAAGTTTAAACATTTATACTGCAATCTAGTCTAGATCCTACACAAATCAATACCTGTGGCGTTTCGGTTGTGGACGTGTCATTGGCAAACACCATTTCCTCATCTTCCATCCATGAGAAGAGCGCGTGATCAGGCACAATATCGGACTCTTGCTCTAAGGACATTCCTTGCATTTGCGCGGTAAGGACCGCATTCTCCATTGCCGAGGCATATATGTATTCTCCGTTTTCTGTAGCAGTGCCTTGATTGCGTTGTTCTGCCACCCTCTATTGTAAGTTGCCACACAGACAATTTCGGGGCATATGTGCATCATTGCAGGGGAAACACCATGGATTGATGTCATCAATAAGATTGTTTTGTCCCGCGGTTAATTCTCTACTTGAGCTTGGTGACGCACCTGTCAGCGGTGTAGGCACCGGGACCATTTGGTTGGTAGTCGGCGCTGATGGATTAGTGCGAGGCGCACTCTAATATTGATTTTGCTGATAAGCAGACCGCCCTCCTTGATAGTTTTGATATGCGAGCCGTGGAGGAGTTGCTTAGTTCCGCTTGAGAGTTGTTATGTCATTCGCCATAGTTCGCAACATCTCTTTGAGGTCGCCCATTTCATCCTTGGGAGAACTCGATGTGGAATCCAAGTTTTCGGGAGCGGCTGCATATGAGTACATCGACTAGGGAGTTGTTGGCGCACTGGTCGATGCAACCTCTTGTGCTGCGTTTGATATTTCGAGAAATATCAGCACAATAGGTCGAGGAGGCAATTTCCCGCAATCTATCAAATGATTCTCCGCTTTGATAGCGGTAGCATAAGCATCTGGTAAAGTGGCTCTTCCCAAAGACTTGATCATCATAGAAATGTCAGGGTTAATGGACTTCAGATAAAACATGAACACTAGTTCTGGAGTCGGGCGGATAGTCACAGGAATCCTCCGCCAACTTGAGTGAAATCGGGCATTGAAGTCCGTCAAAGCCTCCTAGGGTGCTCGTTTGATGATGGATAGCTGATAGTATAACAAAGAACGATCTCCGTCATTTGAGAACCTTTCATAGAATGGATCTCCGAGGTCATCCCAAGTGTGAATGGTATTAGGAGTCAGCGTCCGGTACCAATCCAGGGCCTTGCCTTTGAAGGATGCAGCGAGGAGCCTCAGGGCTACATTCTGCGCTGTAATACCGTGTACCAGACATACATCCGCTACATCCTGCAAATGTTCTGCTGGCGTTTTTGTGTTGTCCCCGGCAAATTTAGGAAGAGCTTTCAGGGCCGAAACCAGGATAGCGCCCCAAACAGCAGGCGCTATCGGAGCTACCAGGGGACTTCCAGCATCCCATGCTACATAGTTTCTATTCGCGGCTGGCAACATGGTGAGAGGAAGAGGCAGTGGGAATGGAACGGTTACTAACTGATTTGTGGCCTGGACTGTCCCTAGCGGAGGTACTAGTAAACCTGGGGTTTTTGCAGTCTGGGATCTAATTACAGGCCGATGGCTCATACACCCCTCTATAAGGCAATTTCATTAGTTTGGGTCCTACTGGGCATGCCAGAAAAAGGACAAACTGTTGACGCCAAAAATTGACGAGGTAACAGTTGCTTATGAGAAACTCAGTTCAAGGGGGACCCCTTTGCGCCAAACTGAGTAACCTCTGGATTTTTAAAGAAGCCGACTTCTTCTATAATGGTTTTTGTAAAGGGAAAAGGAAACAGATATAATGAAGAAAAATCTAATCTAAGGCGATGCGCCAAAGTTTGCTGATGGACACGATAAATCATAGACTTAAGGGCCTGAATGGTGTTATTACGTTCCAAAACGTCAGAAACTTAAAGCTATAGCATAAACAGTTCATTTATTGACATAAAATGATATCGCATATATCTTTACTATTAAGAAGAGTCGTTTAGATATGATTTAGATAAGCAAACTTTGTATTCAATACATAGAAGTCTTGTCAAATGAAATGCTTGAGACAATAAAAGGCACAGTTCACAGTTTGATTAAAACATGAAAAGTAGAAAGGCCGAACAGTGGGCACAGTCTGAAAGTTTCTTGCAAATAAACATGTAAAAGAGGCCTGGTCTCTCTTGCTAAAACCAGTATCCTTTTTCTTTTTTCTTCCCTCCTCCGAATTTTTGGACCCTTTTTTTATCGTTGATAGAGAGAGTATATATAGCTGGGGGGAAAAACTCCCACCGCTTTGGAAAGCTGAAACAGAAAAGATCCCACAATCTCCAGCAATGATGTCAGAATCAAAAGATTCATAATGCTGTTACAATAGCAATGAGATAGAACACAATATCTGGTCATCCAGTTGCAGGCTTTCCCTTTGTAATGATGGCAGCGGTCACAGCCATACCTGAGGTGACAAGCATCATCCACCGTTTTGAAAAAAACATGAAGAGCGGCATCTAATAACATAATTTCGCCATCCAGCCTATCGCCCGCCTCAAGCATTAGTTATAAGGTACGTGGCATCCTGTCACTGCCTGAATGAAAACCTCCCTTACCGCTGCCGAGGGATTGCGAAGTAGCAACATGTGTCCCATGGGCTGAGGTCTTTGTTGTAGTGGAGATAAAGCTGCATCAACCGGGTGCGAAAGACGCGTGGCAGCGTTTCGCAGCCAGCGGTTGCTCACCCCTCTACCAAGTTGAAAAGGTGCAAATGGTTGCCACCTAGCAGAAGGTGGGGTCGGCCAATAATAAAAGAAGGCCTGCGGAAGCACTTCGCAGCTCGCAGCTGCTTATTTCATTCCTGCATGAAAAACTCACGATACACTGCCACGTAGCAAGATGTGGGTCCCTCTGACAATCTTTAGAAGTGATGGCCTCGGCGGAGGGCTTTCGCAACTCGAAGGGACCTCAAGGCAAAAAGGGAAATAAAAACCTCCGTAAGTGAGACACATAGATGCCCAACGTAGCCTCTTAAAAGTTGAAAGGGAAGCCGTCACCCGAAGTTGCGAAGAGAGAATGCGAACAGCGGAAGATCAAAACTCGATGGAAAGCCGACCAGACTCGGTGACGCACAGGCCGGCGCACACACATACAAAAAGAAACCCGAAGGGAGCTGTTCAAAAATTTATTCTAACAGTTAATATTGCTCCATTGTTGTCTCCCAACTATGTATTTATATCTTGTACTAGTTGTGGCTGTTTTTCACTAATAATATTTAATTGTGACTACTATTTTGTAATCATTATATTATAATATAATAAAAAGTATTATATTTTAGCTATTAGAAACTAGATTTACTAGTAAAGAAGCAAAGTTGGAAATAACACACCCTTAATAAAAGTTCTAAAGATGTCCCAATTGCATAAGAAATTTGGCTCCTTTTCACAGTTGTAAAGAGGTCCTATTAATCACTTATTTTTAAAAAAATCATTGATAAGGAAGGCTGGAAATGACATACCCTTAGCATGAGTTTTGAAAATGCTCTGGACTTGAGTGAGAAAGCATCATACAAGTGGGCTCATTTTCAATGCTATAAATGACTTTAATTTTCCCTTTTAAAATTTTTATTAATACTTTTTCTTGTTGTCTCTACTACTTGTGATGACCTTTTCAACACATTAGCCTCTCTAAAGTACATGTAAATATATTGATTAAGTATATTCTCAGGAGATTTATTTTCCTTATTTAAGAAATTAAAATTTTATAGTAAAGGAGAAAAGTAAAAAAAAAAATCACTAATATGAGTTTTGAAGGTATTCTGGTTGTGTGAGAAAATGAACTCCTTTTCATATTTTTAGAGGGGTTCTATTTATCACTTGTTTGGAAGAAGAAACTAGATTCATTGGTAAAGAAGGAAGGTTGAAAATGACACAGCCTTAGTATGATTTTTGAAGACATTCTAGTTGTGTGAGAAAGTGAGCTCCTAGATATATTGATTAAGTGTATGCTCACAAGATTTTTAGTTTTTTAAGAAAATAGAATTTGTTGGTAAAAATGGAAATTGGAAATGACACAACCTTATTATAAATTTTGAAGATACTCCAATTTTATGTGAGAAAAAGGCTCCTTTTCACTACATAGGGTTCTTATTAATCATTTATTTTAAATCTAATATAGAATATCTTAAATACATTTATACATCTATCTAAAATACACAAAAATGTCAATCTTGAGGTGTCTACCTAACTTATGTCATAAATTGCTAGTAGTGGCATGGTGTGATGGTTAAGTTTTTGTGTTGTTCTTGTCATCAAGTTTCAAACCCCATTGGGGGTGTAATTGTCGAGTGTTTATGTTGGGGATCAAGTCCCCTATTTGTAACCTCACTGGTTCATAGCTTAGGGTCAAAAGCATTTATCCCTCTTAATAATAAAAAAACTTATGTCATAAATTTAATAGAGGCACCTCAAGATTGATATCTATAAGCATCTTTTAGATAGATGTATTTAAGATATGTATGTTGGTCTATTATGTTCTTGTAAATGAAATTAACATTTTCCAAAGCTCAATCTAGGTTAATCAAGTGAGATGCATACACATAAGCATAAATTAGGATACCCAACCAAACTACAATGCAAACTAAAATAGTACAAAACTTGAGAAACAACTTAGAAAATTATCCCATAAATTCCTTACAAGTAATGTAACATTTTCAACACATAATAGATAAATTATCAAACTTATAAACATGCTTAGTATGTAAGGAATCCTACCTTGACATACACATTCATTCATCTAAAACTAATCTTATTTGTAATAGATGATTTACTGACAAAGGAATCCATCAATTCTTTACATCTAACAATTTAGATCCACGTGAAAAAAATATAGTGTTAAATATGTTTCTAAAGTAGAGGAGATACATATAACATGAGTAAGCCTAGTACTACAAGTTACGCATGCTTGTGGAGGGAAATAAAAATACAACAATCACATGATAAGCTTTCCCCAAGATATTAAAACAATAGGAAAATCCTAACCACAAAAATTTGAAGACCTAGATATTCTAATACTTAGATGATTCTAAATGGAAGGAAGTCATTACAATTTTCATGTAAGAAGATTGTATGTCATGAATTCTCATGAATAAAATATTAAACATGACCTATATTACATGAATGTTGAAATAGGTATTGTTTCACTAGCCTTGGTACCTAAAATTAGCACTGGTGTTCCAAACATATTATGACACTTTAAAATAGAGAATAGATAGATGATGGTGCTAGAAGTTCAAACCCATAGTGACAAATACGAACTTAACAATAAATTTATGTATTTGTGACCATTCATTCCAATACAGTCAAATATTTACAATGTGAATTAGAAGCCATAAAAGGAACATTATAGTTAGACCCTGGCAATCATAGCATCATCTCTTGGATTGAACTTAGCCCCTCATTAGTAAATTACAATATTGAGGGAATTTTAGACATGGATTTTTCCACTATCTTCCCAAATAGGGTTGCACTACATCTTGAAGACCAAATAAAGGTAGTCTAAATGCATGGGTATGCCTTGAACCTAATTATATTTCATGACAACATATTTGGAATAAAGTAGAGATTTTAGAATTTTCTCTACAATTTCATAATGCATCATTAAAACCAACATCTTGGTACAATTTTCATGAAAAAAGTAGAGGACAACATATTGACCACTATATAGAATCTTTTCCAACACTTTTAGAATATCCCATATAAGAAATTAGTTGAGCAACACATGTGTTTTAATGCATTTGTATAGAGAACATGACCATATTGAAACAAGTGTTACATTAAAACTAATAAATGCTATCAATTGGTTAATATTTCTTACAAAGCTATTCACATCAAGTGCAATCGATATGAAAACCCTCAACCTCTATAAATAAAGAACCTAACATTGATGATATTACTAAAGAAGATAGTTTATACACAAGTGATATAATTCAAAACCCACACATGGCCAATGAATGAAGCTAACAAAAAAATATGCATTAAAGATAGAATTATGAATGGATCACCAGTAGATGTCACATCTACTATTTACAATGTTGATTCCAAACCTTTGGACTTGCCAATAGATGTGGTACTTTAATTTGATAGCTACAACAACTCAAAATGGGATAGGAAAAACAAAGAACATACCTTTGATGCCTATAACATGTGGTAATAATAGATAGATACCCTTGACCATGGATTATAAAATTGAAATCCACAAATCCAAAGGATTTACATAAAATAAGTCTTTAATAAGCATAGACAAAATTGAAATACAAGATCTAATATTTACAACTATATTTATAGTCAAATCCATATAAATCCTTTGCATAGAACTTGCATTCTCTTTTAAACAATAGTCAAGAATGTATATCAATTCTTATACCATCATTAGGAAGAAAGAAGAGGCCCAAATACAAGTACTACTCTCTTAACACACTTGGGTACTTTAGATTAAGTTGTCATCACAATGCTACTTAAATTGTTGATCGAGGTGTCAGTGAATACAAAAGAAAATGTGAGTGCAATTTACAAAAGATAGATGCAAATTTAGTACACATATACGTAGGAAATATGCTCCTAAAACAAAACTTTACATTCAATATCCAATTATAGTAGGTATTTAAAAGAAAAATGGCATGTCAGATTCAAGTATGCATATTAATTTTGTTATTTGTAGAGTTATTTAAACAATAGCTACTTGTACAACAAACTTCAAATGTTTGCAGCTCAAACATAATAATTTTTTCTTAAATTTATTACATTGAGCTTTCTCATACCTTTTTATTTTCTCATAACTAAGCCACTTCATAGCTACATATTAATGTTCCTAAATTACTAAGCTAATAGATTATGATTGAGTCAATAAGGATAGATCTTTCAATTTGGCATTGAAATAGTCAAAGTGGTCCCTAACACTAAAAGTGCTCTCATGCCTCTATTACTAAAGGAGTAATGGGCAATAAATTTAAAAAATAAAATAAAGAAAAATCTCCCATAAAAATCTCTCAAGCCTAGATTACTAAAAGAGAAAGAATGGACAATAATTTTCTTAGGAAAATAAAGAAAGAGCTGACATATAGTTCAAACCAAAGATATCCCTGTCGATACTAATAAAAATCTAACTAGTAGCAAAGTAAGAAATATATCTATAAGTTGACATGTTGAATAATTTTAGACCAATGTTTCCTTTAGGTTTCAAATAATCCATAATGTTGATACCTCTCTCATTTTTCATGACACCAAAGCACAAAGGAAAGGTGAATCAAATCATGCATGCACACATGGCTTGGTTATTTAAATGAAAAGGATAAATGGAATCTTAGCTATGTTAGGTAACCGATTCCATGTTTTCTACATGTGGTTGAACTCAAGTATTTGTATATTGTCTTGATTAGCTATTATAAGACTTGATTGCCAATAATTACTTGTCTATTATATGATTTAAGCAATTTTAATTTGTTTTTATATATTGATGATCATGGTATCTCATAGCTTCTTTAACCTATGTTTTTAAGTAAAAATAAGTAAGCCTTCCTTGAAAGTATTCAACATGTACCAAGATTAAGATAGATGAATGTTGATACAACAAAGGGTGTGCCAAAAATATACATTCAATATTTATCCAGACGGTCTTATAAATTATACCAATAACTCCATGATCTCTTTCTTACTAATTGCATGCACAATATAATGATCATCCACTTTCTTGTTATTGGAAACTTCAACCTAATAGGAGAACTTTGTTTAAAGTTTCTAAAGTTAGTAAATGCTAATGAAACAAAAGGTAACAAACTGATCCAAATACACTAATGACTTCAAGACCAAATTAGGTCCAACCATAATATCAAATTATGCATTCAATCAGTAGTGTCATCATTCTAATATTTACATGTGTGCTCAGACACTCTAACTCTTTATATAGTCAAATCCACTATTACAATTGTTTGTTTTCTATGATAGTGATTAAGATCTATCACCATTAGAACAATATAATAGCTATGGAGATAATTTAGTGTAAATTAAATGAAAATATGCCATCCCTTTCTCACTGTTTTTGTGATTTTATGTAGTAATTGGCATGTTAGTAGTATGTATAAATATATACTTAGGTGTAAACTATATGAAGTGAAAAGATTGCTCCTTTTCTACAAATTTATTATTTTATGTAAAAATTTAAAACATTCATAAAATAAAACACTTTATTTTAGAAACACTACTCCTTATTCTAATGCTTTGCATTATGTTTCCATGTTTGTTTTCATAAAATTATAAATACAATTCAAGTAGGTTAAAATTATATTGTTACTACGATAACCATAAGAGTGAACCGAAAGGATTCACTACATTTTCATATGATGTTCTAGATTTGTTACTCTCTAGTTGTTATACTAACAAACAATTCAAAATGATCAAGAGTCTCATATTCAATAGTTGAGAATTCAACATTTAAGGTTATGACTATTTTATAGTGGAATCCTTGAAATAAGAAGAAACTCCCATCACAATTCATGTAATTGTAATGAACACATATTTTATATATGTTAATACAACACATCTTACTTTGGAATGGTGGACTCTAGAAAATAAAAAACAATTTTAAATTTGTGTTCTATAGGAGTAATATATAATATATAGTTTGCAAGGTTTCCCCTAAGTAAACATGTAGATCACTCTGGAGATATATCCTAGAAGGTGATCTATCTATAGGTTCTTCAGCCAAATTAAAATAGGATTTTCACAAGAATAATTGAAAACTTAAGATATTAACTCATGAATCTAGATAATACTATTTGCTAAGAGTTCAACTTACCCTCATAGTTGTGATTATGTATCTAAAGTAATGGTAAGAGATTCTAAAAAATTTATTAGACGTGCAATCATGGCACAAAGATTTGAGAGGGATCATGTGGTCGATGTTGTATTGCTTTACATCATTTTTTACTTTTACTTAAATGATTTTGAGGACCACTAGCATGTGTGGCTAATGCTATGGTAAGGAAGGACACTAGGCAATCATACAAAAACTTGACACATCCCTCTCTCCACTCTTTTTTAATATCATTATTCTAAGTATTAGATGAAATAAAAATATTGCCACAATTACACCATTCTATTGTTGTATGTATTAGCAAAGACACCATATGCTATCGATACTTCTTCCTCATCTATAACTACTTTAATAGATAGAGAAAGCAATGTCTCAATTATTGTAGTACCATAAAAAGACTAGAATAACCATTTTATCACCATTAATAGTGATGACAACCAAAATATCTATTCTATTAACTATAATTTCTTACATTTTTTATAAATGATTATATCTAAAAATAACTACTGTAAAAGTTAAATAAAACAAAAAAAACTTCCTATTTTATATAACAACTTTCCTAATAACCACCACACATGACATAACTGCTAGTAAATACTTTACTATATTGGAAAACGAAATGAATCGAAAGTGCATTATTGAGAATATTTGAAGACATTTGCTGCAAGCTTTATTCAATGTTATGACATTTTATAGAATTAGGAACAATAAAAAAAAACACATGTATTGCATAAAGCACAAACCATTTTGATAAGATCACCTTTAATAAACTACTAACATTAATGAAGTGTTACGATTATTCAAAACTTCATTGAATTACATGATTTAATCATTTCAGATTTTCTCGCATATGCAGATTAGATATTCTCACAGATGCCTTAGCTGTTCACTCCAAATTTAGATTTGACATCTTCCTTATTATGAATTCTCATCTGAAATTCAAACTTTCAAAGGACCTTTAACTCTATGGACAATGATGAATGCTGACATGCTTTCCACCTCCCACTTATGTTCTGCCAATGTCTCCCTGAGATTCTCATCACCAAGCACTGATGATCAAGGAACATTTAGCTGTTGGAAAGTACTAGTTCCACCCCAACAACTGGAATGCTCCCAAATGGTCAATAAAGGCAATTCAAAGCTGATAAATCTTAACAAAAAGAAAAAAAATCAATTAGCCTTAGCAAAAGTTACAGGAAAAGTCATGTTTTTCTAGACCTTGAACTGCAAAGGAATGATTCCATTTCAAAAGCAAAGTGGAGGAGCCTTTGTGAATCATCCATTAATGGAGTACTCAATGATAGTACATATTCTCAAAGGAATTTCAAGTACTCAATCCCAGGAATTAGACATGGTTTCATTCTCATTCTCATCCATGCACCACTCACACAGTCACCAGACAATTGGAATATATAAGTGGTATAGGATCCTATTGTCCCTCCCCTAAATAGTACACACACTTTATCAGAAAGTGACCTCTAGATGCTTGTGCTTTTGCTTTATAGTACAACAGCTGCATCAGTTGTTCAAACTCTTTCAAACTCCATTATCTTTTTCAACTTACCTACACCTGGTATTCTTTCTCATCTGTGGTTCCCACCTGCTTTCAAACATCAAACTGTCTTGTTAAGTAAAAAAAATCCAGTGCAGATACGATCACATTATCATTTCTGACTGTGATGGATAACTATTCTTGCAAGTTTAAATGATTGGTGTTGTTGAAAGATAATTGTAATACTAATTTATATTTTATAAACAATCTTGTGATGAAATTAAAATTATCTTAAAATTACATAATTAAATCTTGGTATTTTAGGGGCAGGGGACATGTCCGTCAATATTATCTGTTATATGGAAAAAAATTATCAGACGCGCTGCAGTTTATAAGATGGACTACCTGATTACTGCAATTTAAAAAAAATTGATCTTTTAATAATTTTTATTATGTTCCTTCCTTATTTATTAAAATTTTTACCTTCCATTGATATTATTTGAATTTTCTCAACTGAAAAATAGTTTTACATAAATATCTTAATATTAATAAAGTCTGTCAAAAAGAAAAATAAGCAGATAATTCTGAGAGATTGAGGTGAGAGATATTTCTCTTTTTTGTTTATTGTCTTCATTGGAAGCACCAATTTGAGTAAAATGCGAAGAATGTCCCCTATCAAAATAGATTAAAAAATACAAATGTATGTCTTTTTCCACTAATTTACATGAGACAAATCCAAATAGGAATGGCCTTAATAATAATAAACTCAGTTCACCATAGCGACAGCAATGGCAATTGTATAAAATTTAAACTTATATAAGCTTTTAAATGATTCTTTTATACATTTAATTTAGCTTTCAATTCTTTTTAATGTTTTAAAAAAGTTATTATTTTGAAGAATTTAATTTTAGTTTTCTGTTTTAGAATCTAGAGTGTGGTTATTATCTTGGTCATTGTAATGATTTATATTAGATTTTTCTTTTTTGGTGTAGGTTTGAATTTAAAATTATTTTAAATTTTCATAATCTAATATATACAATAAGTCTGCTGTCTACTTCCATAATTAGTAAATTATGAACACCCATATTAGTGAGTTAGTGACAAGCAAGTGATAAATTTTTTATTGTTTTATAATTCTTTTTATTACTTTGCTTGTTTTGATTGTTAGAGATGACATTGAATCTTTTGAGTATTTTATTATATCTCTTGAATTTTTAGAAAACAGATAAATTTATAATATTATTGAGTTTTTCTTTATAATCATTGTCTGTCATAATCTATTTATATAGATTAGGCCAATGACTAAGCACCTCGACTATGAATGTACTAGCATATTCCTATGCCTCGTCCAAAGCATGTTGAATCTTCTACCTTTTACTCCACCTATACCTCACAATGTAGATGCAAATTCTAGGCTAACTCATACACAAATGTACTAGAAAGGAATGAATGTCATTGTATTGATCTCTTAACAACTCTTTACAAACATACTTTGCATACCTCAATATATGCACTCAAATCTTTCTCTCTCTACATAATCTACAACTTTAGGGAACTATACATAGGTGTAAGTCCATTAGTGCTACCTAAACTATATATAGATTCATGCATAATCTATGAATAGCACAAACATGCTTTAAATCTAACTACAAGTTAAATGTATTCCATCCTTGAATATATCCTATGCATGCTTATTTATCACTCTTCTTATATATGCTCTCAAAAAAGTCATGCACATTCACTATCTATAGTTAGGGACAAACAACAAAAATGCTAAATCTTGGTGTCAACAATTATGTGTTTTATTCTCAAAACACTTAACAAAAAAATGGATAAAAATAAAATTAAATACTATATCCCATTAATTGATACATATGTACTTAAGCTCTCATTCATCTAGGAAATTTTGGTTAATTTTTTTAATTTTCCCATGTGCAAAGCTAGATGCCATGCATTGCTTAATTGTTGAAAATCATGTTGTGATATTTTGAATATCTTTATCATTTGTAAACTATTTGAGAATATCTTGCTATGGATTCACTACCTCTATATTGCCACATAATCATTGGATAAAATGCAATACACAATTTTTAATTTAATACCTACTCGAGTATTTTTGCATTTGTTACTCGTACATGTGTTGAAGCATTTATGTATTACATTGATTGAGCACACCCAATTGTGCATTTATGACATCTTCTTGTATTAATTGGACCTTAAGCTCATTGAAATTTGTCGTCATTGATGTTAGGTGTGCATTCAACCATTTAAGTTGATATGTTGATGCTACAAATAACTTGTGTGCAAGAATTTTTTTTAACACATTGTTGTCAACTACTTGGTGATGTTGATGGCAAATTCTACCATTACAACACACACATCAAAAAACACCTTAACCTTGGTCAGTTTTTCTTTTTCTTGTTTGAGAAATAATTCCTCTTGCTTTAAATGCTCTTCTTTGATTGCCTCTTCTTCTATTCCTTTTTTATTCTCTCTTCTTCATCCTTTCTCTTTTTATTGCCTTCATCCCTTGTTTCTTATTATTCTTCATGCTTCTTCTTCTATTCCATGTGACTATTCTCATCATCCAACTCTTTTAGGCACATCTCTCAATTTTGGTGAGTTAGTAGGGGAACTAATAATAGATCTATTAATGCAAACACCCCACTATGGGGCCTTTTAACCTTCATCTAGAGTAGCTATCTATCTTTTTGTATATTTGGGAAGTGGCTATTTAATATGGATGTTTTTATAGAGGCCTAAATTAAACTAACACTACCATTTATTTATGGTGAAGATGCTTTTGATGGGGCCATCTATAATGGTAGTTACGTAGTTGGAGTCTTGTGAGCATGTGCTTGCATTGGAAATATTCTAGAGACAAGTAGAGGTGCTATTTCTAGAGAGGTTTATGATTGATCATCACCTGGCTCCCTAATTTAAGTGCATTTAGTGCACTAGATATTTTCTTTGGGTTTAGGGAAGAGTAGAAAACCTTATGATTTTCGTTATTGATAGCGAGCATCACTATTGGTTCTTCCTTTTTTTCTTGATGGGTGGTGCTAGACTAATCCATTTTCATCTTAGGTGGTTGTCTACTTTATGCATAGTGGAAACATCACTATTGGTGTATGCATAATAGGAACACACACTCTTATTAGTTGGTATAGCCACTTAGCATCAAAATCTTGCATTATGATGATAATAGGCAAAGTGATTGCCTTATGAGTGGACTAAATTTCCTTGAATTGAACTTTAGTGAGATATCAATAAAGATTGAAATTGGAAATAGGTTATTATTATATCACCTCTAGTCAACATGTCTACTAGTCCACATATTGTATTTTGAGGGCCTTACCCCAATCATATATTAGGTTTGTGTTACAATATCCTCATATGGGTCTATGTATGCAAGGATTAGATGCCTAAAATATTACTAGGACTTAATTTTTTCCTTAAAAGAAGATAGAGGTGTGGAATATGCTTCCTCAACTAAGTGGTGAGAGGAGGTATGTGAAAATAAATTAAATATTTACAATTACGAGGAAATAAACACAAGAAATTACCATAACACCATGATTTATGTGGAGACAACCATTTCAAGAGAAAAAAACCACACTCCAAATATATTCATTGTATTATTCAGTAATAAATGTTGCAATAAACTTTCATATTCTGAGCTTTTATAGGAGTATCACTAACCAAAGGTCTAGAGTAATTCTAGTAGCATAACAATACCTATAAAAATCACTATCAAAACCCCCATCTCAAACACCCAATAAACAGAAGACCAATACATGAAACCACCAAATGGTAATTTGGAAACTATGATCTAAAACCACCCAAAATTTGGTACTCATATCCCTAGTTAAATTCCAATACCCAAATCCCAAGATAAGTCCACAAGATTAAAATAACATATATTGCTTCCACTCAACATAATTTCATCATAATTCACTTGCCAACTTTGGTGTTCTATTTGGGCTTCATTATCTATATTCAAAGACATCTTATGGTATGTCATTAAATGCATCATAAGTTGGTCAACAAGTGTACCTCCCTCTTATATGTTTTTTATGTGTCATAGATGTTTCTATATTTTTAATATGGAGGGCTCAACTTCTGGAAGCACTAAATTTTGATTTGGATGTTGATTAGATCCTTTTTTGTTAAATTGTAGAACTTAAAGAGATCTAAACTATATTTTTTTATCTTTTTAAAACTATGAGAAAGGTTGTGGCACCTTTCCTAATATTATCGAGCTTGTCAAACACTTTTCTAGAGAAAAGGGGTGTCAAAACTATCAAGTAATCACTAGGGGCCAAGAGGCCCATAAAATCATAATACAACCTAAACTTTTCTATGTTGATTGTGTTCATTAATGCATCTACAACATCCTATAAATTTTCAAATTTCTCTATGATTTCCCTCCATCCTCTACCATTTGAAAAACAAGACTAGCACATTAATATTTTTTATCCTCGCATGAAAGGTCAAGTTACTTTCTTGACATATGAGACTCTAAGTATCGCATATAACTATAATATCTCTTAGGGTCATCTCAACATATAAACATAAATGTTTAAGCCAATTGGCTTCCTTAAAAGCATGATTAGTTACCATATACTATAATTTTTTAGTGGAAAAAGTGACCATAGCTTGTTGATTACTCATCCTATTGATTGCACCACAAAACATAGTGAAAACATATCCATTGGTCAATATTCTACTATTAACATACCCATCCAATCTAAATCCAAAAATCCATGAAGATTCATTGAGTGTTGGTACCTTATAGAATTACCATGATAAAAAATGGAGTACTGAATTGTACCCCATAAATATCTAAAGACTAGCCCCATTACATTCCAATGTAGTCATCTCAAAATAACCATGAATCAACTCAAGAATTCTATTGCTTGGGAAATATATAACATATTACAAACAATGACATGCATTAAGCTCCCACTAACACTGGCATAAGGACTTGAGCCATATCCTCCCCCTCACTAGGAAAAGTAAAAAAATATTCTATTGATAGCTTTTCCCTTGTCAAAATATGAACAAACAATGGTCTAGAAGCTATCATGCTGAAAATATTCTATAATGAGTTCACATGCTTTTCTAGACCAACCAAGTATTTCTATATATCCTATATTTTTTATTATCTCCATACCCAAGATGAAATTCTAGTAGCCACTATTTATTTCATCTTAAACTATGTTGAAAGTTGAGACTTCAAATCAAAAATCATGTCCTTATCATTACAAAAAACAACATATCATAAACATATAATATGCTAACATTGAAATGATCATTGTCCATGTCTTATAAAATATGTAGTGATGACAAAAATATAGATAAATTTTGGGTCATTAGTTCTTGAATGCTATGTGTTTTTCTTATGCTTAATTGTAGCAACATGTTATATTTTCCTTATAGTTTTGTGGATTCTATTTCCCTCTTTACATGTAATAATCTAAAGTCACATTTAGATCTTGTGCTTAATCATCTATGCAAAAATTATTTTTCTTGTGTTTAAGCAATATTTGGCATATATCTTTTAAATTTATATATTTTAAGTATGTTTTATGTTAGTTACTTTGAGTGTGAAATTTTGTGTTCATACTCTTTTAGTTGAATACCTAGAGTTTTCCTTCTCTTCTAGTTTTAGTTTGTGTCTCTTTCTTTCTAATTAAAAGAATGTCCCTAAAAAACCAAACACATCAAATGGGTGAGTTTTCTCTCTCAAACATATTATAATATTGTTAATTCAATGATAATCTATCCAATTGGTGTAAACATTGTCACTACCCAATGGATGAGTTTGATCTATTTTATAGCAAAGCATTGTGACAAATCTATTTACCAACAACATGCCATACTCTTGGTATCAAACTGAAGAACGCTTCTTGCAAATTGGTCACCTATATTCCTCTAGTTTGGATGACCCAAATATCACTATTAGTATCATGACAACTTGAGGATGAGAGGTCCACCTTCGCTATTTTTTTATTTTATCATTCTTGGTTTGGTTCCCATGACATACCTCCATATTAGGAAATTATAGTTTTTTATTCCATGACTATCTCTCAAGGCTATGTTCATTGGGCATTTGATTCTTGTCTTTTATCTTTTCTTTATTATCTCAATTCAATCCTTTACGTATATGATGCATCATCATCATTATCCTTTATATCATGTTACATAATTCCTATACAAAATAAAAATTATTACCCAAAAATATAAGAATCTCATTATAAATTCTTGACATATACCTAAGCTTGAATACTTTAGGAAGATATCATAATCATTCATATCAATATCCATCATCCTAAGCACTAATTTAATTATCATACACCACTCATTATCTTATCCTCATATTCCATCCCACTCCATTCTTATCATGTCCCACATGTCTTCCATCCTAATTTTTTCACACTATTCTTATTACCTAGTCTCCATCTCTATACCATCTTCCTCTTAATCTTCTTCTAGAATTCATAATATATTTCCCTATCCTACTCAATCATTTATTCTATTATTCCCATCATATCTATTAACTTCCATTCATCCCTCCCATCTTTACTAATATTATTCAATGTATTTTGAGAGCACATGCATGCTCTTCCAACTTGACCATCCTCTCAAGGGGACATCATCATCTCATCATCTAATGCAATCCCCAAAACAAAATTTTAAATCCAAAATATATCCAAGCATCAAAGCATCCTTTGAATCCAGTCATCTAATCAATCAATCAATCCAATCAATTAGCCCTTAACATTTGATGATTAGGGCATTATATCTCATCAATTTGGACACATCTTATGTCCATATATACCTTTTTGAAATGATATTTGCTTGTTCTAGTCAGAACTCCATTTCAAAGAGGGACAATATCATCCTTCTTTAAAATTCAAACACTAAAAATATGTATACACTAATTTATGCAATATCATCGCATGTTAACATTTAACACACATGCTATCTCTTCATCCATGATTAAAATAATTAATTATATTATTTTAAGTATATTATTTTGTCATATTTAAATTCATTAAATAATATCTTTGGTTTAATTAATTTAATTTGAATTTAAATCTAAATGATCTATAATTAAATTAATTTAAATCCTAAATTACACATCATGAGTTAACTATCCTATAAAAAATAGTTAATCAATATAGTTAGCTCACCAACATTCAATTTAGTTAATTCATCAATCAAAATAATTAACTAAATAATCAATTTAGTTAACTCACCATTGGCAAGTCAATCATTTTGGCTAACTTAAGATCACAAATCAATTAAAAATTTAATTAATTATCAACTCACCAATCAAGTGAGTTGACTACCTAGTCATCACCATCCATTTTACGAATTGATTGTCACATCTCCCCTTCACACCTAACATTCATGGATCAAACTCATGATCCAAGATTGAATCTCCACCATTCAATTTTCTCTCAATTTTTTTAATAAATTGAAGCTTAATCTTCCTTTTTCACCATCTTGAATTGAGCAAGTAAATGTTGTAACATTGAGCAACAAACATTATTAAGAGCATACAAATGTTATGCTTTATCAGAGGTTTGTATGGTGTTAGAATAATGAGTTTTAAATATTATTTTTTATTCTTAGTTTTATTTTGATTCTCATGTTTACATAAATAAAATGAGACAATATTGCATAACACACATAATTTAAACAACTTACATCTAAATCTCTCTTCTCTTCCTTCCAAACACTCAACCACCATACCTCTTACAAAATTTTATTCCAAAATTCTTGAATTTAATCAATAATATATTTCCTCACATGTAAGTATTTAAATACATTATACCATCCAATACTATTTGAGTGGTTATACATTTTCAATTAAATTATATGATCTTATAATTAATAAATTGATCCAAGTGACTTTATATAACCATAAAAATAAACATCTTTTCAATGAATAAAATAATATTATATTAAAATATTAGTTTGACTCATAAAATTACATGGTTGAATTCTGATAGCAATATCACAACTAAAATATTAATTAAATAAACAACTATAAAGATCATGTATGTGTTATTAATATAGATATAAGACTTCTATTATTGAAAGGGAAATGTAATCTCCTAAAACCCTAATAAATATCATGCTTTAATATCACTATCATTTGACTATATTTTTTAATTTTAAATAAGTATTGTTTAAAACAAAATGCATCCAACATGCTGGTCTATTAACCCATCATGGATGTCAAGAATGAACAAACTCTAGATAAAGCCATTTGCAATGCAATGTGACGGCAACATTGATTCTTCTTTTGAGTCTTATGATGGGTTTAATAGCTAATTTCTTTGATATTTAGATATTTTGGTCAATACTTTTTAAGATATTGACATCAGGATTTGTTCCTCCTACCTATAACATGTCATTGTCCAGCATGACATTCTATCTACTATGCAACCAAACTGTACCTACATCAACTAAAGTGAACTATATGATTTTTGCATACCTCTCTCAGCTACTATTCTCAAACATGAGCTCTTCATTCTGATAATACTTTATTCTTTGTGCCCATGAATGAAGTCAAGTAAATAAATGTTTGTGGGGGGCAATGAAAAGAGTGTATTTCCTATATAGAGACAATAAGATCTGAAACTTGTGCATCTTGATTCTCTCTGTTATCTCTTAAGTGTGCTTATGCTTCTAGTTGAAGATTGAGATAATGCTCCTTATTCGTATTTCCTTGATTTAGATTGAATTGCAGGCATTTGAAGGTTGATAAACCCTATCCAAAATAAGAAACTACAAGAAAAATAATGTTTTATCAGACCCTCATTTGGAAAGAAATCTGAGTTGAAGAAATCATTGTGGCCCAAATAAAGGAGTGAAAGATAGGAATTTCAAGTACTGAAGCTGAAGAAGAATCATCCCTGTATATTCCACGTCATCCACAGTAGTTTATGGTTGGAAAGGCCGATGGAATATATTCATATCTAAGTGCTGTGGGATCTAATTATTCCTATGGAAAGGCCTATGGAATATATTCATATCATAAAGTGGCTTCATCTAGATGCCTTTGCTTTTGCTTTTACCAATATGTAATCTATTCACAAATTACACATATGCATTGATATAAAAGGGAACCCCAATTGATAATTTGAATAAAAAATATTTATCAATGAATGCTTTTCTTTTGAAGTAGAGCAGATTCTGTTGAATGTAAAAAGAAAACTATTTGACATGTGATACAAATTCCATCTGTCTCTTTCAACTTATGAGTAGCTTGGTGGACTCCAGCTACCATACCAAATCTAGGCTGATCAACAATGGCACCTAGCGAACCTTATCTAGGTAACAACTTCACAATTATTGCAGTATTTGTCACATGAAGATTTTTATGAAATAGTTATAAAAAATTTGACAAAAGGCCAAAGTTAGAGATTGGTAGTAACATATTTCAGAGTATAAGGTGGTGATGAATCCATCAACGTAAGACTTAAAAAGTAAAATCCATCAACGGTGTCGTGTACGCTAACACTTCCTGTTTTCTCCCATTCAAATACGTTTCCATAGAGAAAACAAGAAATTGTCAATTCTGATTGCGATGGTATAGAGAGGGGTTAACTACTATTTGAGCATGAAAGAGATGCTTAAAATGATAGAAATAGGAGTTCAAGCTATCTCATAAATTATATAATAATTGGGTTTAAATAACATATTCTAAATTTTGATTTGTTTAATTGGGTTTAAATAATATATTTTAAGTTTTGACTTGCTTAGATGGTTCATCTGAAATCGCATTTATTTCATAAGGACCCATTTATTAGTGTGATTTCAAATAAACCACCTAAGCAAGTCAAAACTTAGAATGTGTTGTTTAAGCTGAAATTTAGATAATGTTTGGTGAGTTCTCTATCTTCAAAATTAATTTTATATCAATACTTTTGTAGGATTCTTCAAAATTGAGATTAAATAAATCTTATAGGATCATAATAATAAAAAAACTAATTGTGAAGATTTTGGTGGAGGTATAATTATATATGTATCCAAAATAAATGCTTAATTTAATAAAAACTACTATGTCTACTTTTAGGTCAAGGAGTTTTCCGATATTTACTTAGTGTGTTCTAATGTTGTTAAATTCTCGAGCTTAAATGTTATGCATAAACACTTATTAGAGTTCCTCAAACAAAATATTAGATGCATAACTATCACATTATAAAAAAAATTGACTACAATGGTGTTAGTGGAGAGGTAACTATTCTTAAAAATGAAACAAATGTTTAAAATGTAGAAAATGTTTCCCTTACCTTTAAGTTGAGGGGTTTATTTCAGTACATACTCAAAATTTGACCTTTCTCTTAAAGAATAGAGAAGAATAAATGTCTTAATGTTCGTTAATCCCTCAATTTAAAAGTCATTATTTAGAAACATCTAAATAGAGTTCTTCACACAAAAGAACTATTGTATAATACATTAAGAACTCTTTCACAATCCACTAATGGAGCTCCCTCATATCAGTTATTGATGTAGCAACATCTAGGGTATAAGAGTAATCTTGCATCAACCAAGATAATTTTGTTTCACATTTATTTATTTATTTGTAGGTTTACAATAGTGTTCTAGCCATCAAATTTTACTACAACTTGTGGTTCTCATATACATAATCTAGAATCAACATCCTATGATAAAGTGCCAATCTAGTTTTATTATTTCTATTTGAAGCAATTGTCCAAGATTTGTGGCAATAATTGGTTACATTTCCAATCTAATTGGTTATAGGGAGATTTGTGGTATAAACCACATCATGATAAAATACATGTTATTTACCACATTCATTCTAGAAGGTTCCTAGCTACACCCTACCAAAATGTATATTTCATCTAGCATTAAGATTCACACCACCTTGCATCCAACACAGATCATTCCAACAACTACAACTCACTATATAAACAACACTTATGATCATTCAAAGGGTAGTAAAAAAATTAGAATTGAGGAATTATATGGTGATTGGAATGTTCAATGGAAAAACAAATTATTTTATTGTAATATCCTAGGAGAAATTTTTAATTTGCACATGGTTGTGCCCATGTACCTTTGAAGGTTGAAGTCTCAATTTGTAAGCCCTTGTGATTAATTTTAATGTATTTCATGACTATGTCAATGAAATATAATTCTATTTTTTGTTATCATGGTTGCATTTTGTTGTGTGTGTGTTTGTGTACTTGAGTGTATGGTTGGGTAATCCTTAATTGGACCCTACATCCATGACTATACCAAATGGTATCCAAGAAAATTTTGAATCTTGTGAAGATCAAAAGTATCTTCTTGTAAATAGATTGGAAAATTTGAGGCGATATAGAAGATGCTTACATATAAAGCACTAATTTTGAGTAATTTATAAGAGTGATTATGGAAAAACCACCAACATTAAGGAGGTTTGGAACAATGATTGAAGATAGATAGCTAACCTTGAGGTAGTTTGCATCAAATCCAAGGATAAGTTGCCTCTACAAAGAGGACAAGGTGTTTCTATTATTGTTAGAAAAATAGTACTTTGAAATTGTTGGAAATAGGATGCCATTTAATTGCAAATCCTAAGCATTAATTATTTCATGCATCTCCTAAGTTCTTGGAATGTGTTCAACAACACTAAGATTAGGATGAGATTAATATTTGATGAAATAAATCTTGAAATTGAAATTTGCAGTTATTCCTAAATAATAGGAACATGTGGGTGCATACATGGTAAGGTGACACTCACCTTGAGTTTAGATGAAGTTTAGTTTAGTTCAGATGAGTTCAGTTCAATTCAGTTAAGTTTAGAATCAGTTTAGTTCAGTTAAGTTTAGTTTAGTTATGGTTCAGTTGTCTTCAGCTAGTTTTAGTTGTACATGATAGTTGACTTCAGTTAACTTGGAATGCATGGCTAATGACTTGAGTTGTATGACAGATAATAGGGACTACCTCCAATTAACAAGGGATGACCATTCTTGCATGAATGGCATTGAGTAAATGTTTCAGTTAACAATAAATCACTTGGAGCCAACTTGGGTGCCTAAGATGCTTTCTTAGATTTACTTCTTTTGATGTGTTTAGATATTTCTAAAGGCTTAGTTAAGTCCGATTACTTATGGGTTCCAACTTTGAGGAAGAGCTTTGGAATTATCAACAGAATGAAGGTTAAGTTGTGACTTCAATTTGGGATGCCCAAATGGATGAAGCACATGTTTTAGCATTTTTCTTCATAGGATAACCCTATTTGCATGAGATATGGCATACCTTTTAGGGATAAGGCTTGAGCATTGTAATTGTAACTCATGTTGAGTTTACAAAGCCGATTAAAGCCTATTTATCTCAAGCAAGTTGAATAGAGTTATCAGATTTTTTTATTGCAGGTTGTGAAGAAGATTGGTGAAGGCAGAAGAAGCATTCCCAAGCAAGAATTGGAGCAATTGTATTTCAGAGATTGAATAATAGAATAATTCTTGGTGGAGTTTTTTCCTGAAAGGGTTTCTCCATGGTACATCTTGTGTAATCTTTCTAATATCCTATCTAATTCTTCTATCAACTTCTATCTACATTCTCCAATAGTAAAATGGATTAATCAAGATAATCACCCACAAAGAATATGTAACAAAAAGAAAAAGCTTATTTAGATTAGCAATATTAAAGTTTTACATAGTATTAAGCTAAGAAAACACCTCATTTTTCAACATTTGGTATCAGAGCTGAGGTTGGGTAGAGTATTGGGATGCCTTTCTCTTAGAAGATTGGAGGTTTTTTGGCTTAGTCAAGAGCTTTTATTATTTTTGTTATTTGCTGATTTTGGAATTAAGTTTTGTTACAATGAATTCAAGGTTAGATATTGAAAGGTTCAATGGTTCTAACTATGAAATGTGGAAATTAAAAATGGAAGATCTTCTTGAAGAAAGAGATCAGTGGTTAGCAGTTAATAATGAGACAAAGACACCTACAACTATTTCAGATGAAGATTGGGCTAAGTTAGATAAAAAGGAAAGATGAATAATTAGGTTATGCCTTGTTGATGTTGTTCTCTTAAATGTTTCTGATGAAACCACTGCATATAAATTATGGAAGAGAATGGGGGATATTTATCAAACTAAGAGTCTCACCAATAATTTGTATATGAAAAGGAAGTTGTATTCATTGAAAATGAAAGATGGTGAATCCGTTGCACAACATTTAAATGCTTTCAATTTAATTCTCAGTCAGTTAGTATCTGTAGATGTAAAGCTAGAGGATGAGGATAAGTGCATTTTATTAATTTGTGCTTTACCAGATTCTTGGGAAAATCTAATTGTTGCAATTAGTGGTAATGGTGTAGATCCAAAGATGGAAAAAATTATTCCTACTCTCCTATCAGAGGAGATGAGGAGGACGTCTAAGGAGGAATCCAAGATGCCTTGTGTGTAAAAGGTAGGCCTAAGAGAAAGGATCCCAAGGGAAACAAGGAAGGGAAGGGTAAGTCAAAAGGACAGAGTAAGGTAAAGTGTTGGAACTATGGGAAACTGGGACATGTGAAGAAGGATTGTAAGAACAAGAAAGAAAGTTATGATTCTTCTACAGAGGAGTCCTCAGATGATAGTAATGATGCATTGGTTATTTCAGCTAATATTGTTTGTGATAACTCTTTGCTTCATGTTTCAAAGTAATCTTCATGGAGAGGATGGTAGTCACAATGCTAGGAGCAACTCGGTACCACAGTTCAATGGGAGTGGTTGGCAGTGACTTGGATGCATCATTGGTACGGTTATGTTCGTGTGATTGAGGATATGGTTTGTTCTTGGTTTAGAGTGGTTTCTATTATGTCATGGTTTACTCCGGATTCTAGATTAGAGTTTTGGCATATTACATGGTTCTCTTGAGACTATGATGTATAAGTATGTTATGATGCATGTGATCTCCTAAGAGGAGATGGTTAGATCATGGATGTCATGTTTATGTTCAAGGTTGTAGCTTTGAGATTGATCTTGTGTAGCTCTCTTAAGTATTGGGTACATTAATCATTTGCTTGATTACTTCATGAAAGTGTTGTGTTGCATTTGGAGTTTGGTATGGATTGGTTGGTTACAGGTCCTGATGGATACTTGGAGAAATAGGTGAGGTTGGAATTCTCTTATGGTAAGAGACATTTGTTGGACTGGTTACTTGTAAGAAAAAAAATTCAACAAAAAAGACTGAGGAGCCTACACCTTGGTTGAATGTGAATTCAACACATTCGGTGGTTTAGCATGCCTCTAAAGAGGTGGTTTGGATACAAAGACTTGGGAAAGGTATTAGTTTGGTTGATAATGGGAAGGTATTAATTGAAAAAGTTAACACTTTAATTAATGATACAGATTATCTTATGAAACCATACAAATAAGTTCTCTTGGTTTTAATCATTTGCTTGGAAGCTTCATGATTATGCAAGTTGCATTTGAAGTTAGCATGGTTTGATTAGTCAGTGCAAGAAGGCCATTGGCTTTGAGTCTTGTACTTGTTTTATTATTCCTTGTTTAGAATAATTGCAATGTATAATTTCAAGTGGGAGAATGTTGGAAATAGGATGCCATTTAATTGCAAATCCTAAACATTAATTATTTCATGTATCTCCTAAGTTCTTGGAATGTGTTCAACAACACTAAAATTAGGATGAGATTAATATTTGATGAAATAAATCATGAAATTGGCATTTGTAGTTATTCCTAAATAATAGGAACATGTGGGTGCACTCATGGTAAGGTGACACTCACCTTGAGTTCAGATGAAGTTCAGTTCAGTTCAAAATCAATTTAGTTTAGTTTAGTTTAGTTTAGTTTAGTTCAGTTATGGTTTAGTTGTCTTCAGTTAGTTTTAGTTGTATGCTAGTTGACTTCAGTTAACTTGGAATACATGGCTAATCACTTGAGTTGTATGATAGATAACAGGGACTATCTCCAGTTAATAGGGGATGACCATTCTTGCATGAATGGTGTTGAGTAAATGTTTCAATTAACAAGAAATCACTTGGAGCCAACTTGGGCACCCAAGATGCTTTCTTGGATTTACCTCTTTTGCATGTTGAGATATTTCTAAAGGCTCAGTTAAGTAGGATTACTTATGGGTGCCAAATTTGAGGAAGAGCTTTGGAATTATTAATAGAATGAAGGTTGAATTGTGACTTTAGTTTGGGATGCCCAAATGGATGAAGCACATGTTTTAGCATTTTTCTTCACAGGATAACCCTATTTGCATGAGATATGGCGTACCTTTTAGGGATAGGGCTTGAGCATTGTAATTGTAACTCATGTTGAGTTTACAAAGTTGATTAAAGCGTATTTATCTCAAGCAAGTTGAATAGAGGTATTAGATTTTTTATTGCAGGTTGTGAAGAAGATTGGTGAAGGCAGAAGAAGCATTCTCAAGCAAGAATTGGATCTATTGTATTTCAGAGAATGAATAATAGAATAATTCTTGGTGGAGTTTTTTCCCGAAAGGGTTTCTCCATGATACATCTTGTGTAATCTTTCTAATATCCTATCTAATTCTTCTATCAACTTCTATCTACATTCTACAACAGTAAAATGGTTTAATCGAGATAATCACCCACAAAGAATATGGAACAAAAAGAAAAAGCTTATTTAGATCAGCAATATTAAAGTTTTACAACTTGTATTAAGCTAAGAAAACACCTTATTTTTCAGTAAGAAATGTTTTAAATGATGAGAAAAATGAAGATCGAGTTGGATGTTGTAGAAGAAAATAGGAAAGGAGATCACGAACATAGAAATGATGAAAGTGATGATGAATAAACTGAAAGAAGAGAAAATGCACCAAGTTCCAAACAAGATATAGAATCTATCAAGAGGAAGAAAAAATTTGTCAAGTATAAATGTTAAATACTATCTCTAAAATTGGTAAGAGACTTAAAGCTGATATTTTTATCTATCCTAGTAATTTAAATCCTAGGGAACTAATTGATTATATAAGTGACCCAAAATAATATTTTGAGTATGAATAAATTGTAGATGATGAAGTGTTAGGTTTGCTAAGATAAAATTGAAATGGCATGCTACTATTTCGTGGAAAGAAGTAAAATTAGAAAGAAATAGAAGAGGGAAAGAAAAATAGGATAGGATGGTGATAAAACTAAAGAATCAATTTATACCTACTGATTATGAGTTAGAATTATTGAAGAGATCATTACAAAACTAAGATAGACATAGTAAAGTAAGCAAGGAAAAGGTTGCCAAAGACATCAATAGATTGATAGGGACCATCCAAGAAGAGCTAATCACAGTGAAATTGTAGATAATACAAGAATATTAGAAAATTATATTGAAGACAAAAAGAAAGGTAAATAAAATATTTGAGATTAGAAAAAAATGATAGAGAGGAAAAGTGGGGGGGATCTCCAAGAGGAAGATACTGCTGCATTGACAATAGAGCATATATAGAAGATTTCAAAGCAAGAGGAAGTAGTAGTACCTCTTAAAAAGGAATATAAGATAGTGATTCATACTATAATGAGAAATAATCTAGTAGTTCATATTGCAATGGAACAACCAACAATTATTAAAGAGGTAGAAGATATGGTAGCTTGGCAATGAAAGTTCTTTAGAGGTATTTATTTTAGATGTGGAGTAGAAGGTCATGGGTCATTTAATTGTTATCAAATTCAAGGAAGTGCCAATAGAATAATTATAGATTCTTATGAATAATCCAGTGAATCAAAAAGTTTGATAGATGAACTAGAGAGAGGTGATTTACTATTCATAAATAGATTTTTTTTTAAACTAGATGGCATGGAGAAAGATGAACCAGTGCATTAGAATATTTTTTATAGGATAATAAGTGATACTAATGTTAGTTGTTGAAAGTTTATAATACAAGCAGAACCATTCAAAATATAGTGTTTGAGGAAACAATTCACAAGCTGAATTTGAAGATATTATAACACCTTAGTATTTATAGAATCTCATGGTTAAAGGAGGAACATAAAATCCTACTAAGTGAACAACGTTTGGTGAAATTTAAGATAGCAACATATCAAGATAAAAAATTTGGTGATATTATGCCAATAGATGAATGCCATTTATTATTGGGTAGACCATGGTAGTATGATAAAAAAAGGTGTACAAGATGAGAGAGAAAATACTTACACTATAATGATGGATAGAAACACACATTAGTACCACTGAAGGAGAGAGAAAAGAAATATTGAATTGTAGCACTAGAATTATTTGGTGGATGGAAGAAATTTCTTATATATTTTGAGAAATGATAATATATGTTTCACATTGATTCTTATAATATGTGTTTTTTGTTGAATCCTAGAATATGTGAGACTGCAAGTGGAGGCGAATCCCCACAATAAAAATATTTAGATTTGTTGATAGAACACAAGGAAATCATGTCAAATAATATGCTAGGTATATTACCATGTGTAATCTAAGTATCAATCATCTATGGAATTATTTTTATGAACAATTCTACCAAATAATAAAGTGCATAGAATGACACCAACAAAAACTAAAGGACTATGAAAATAAATGCAAGAGTTAGTAAAGAAGAGTTTGATAAGAGAAACTATAATCCAATGTGTAGTACATACAATACTAGCACAAAATAAATTAGGTGAGTAAAGAATGTGTGTAGACTCTATGCATAAATAAGACCATAATTAAATATAGCTTCCCATTGTAGGGATGGATAGCATAATGAATTACTTGAGTGATGCAAATTATTTCACTAAGATTAATTTGAAGAGTGGTTATCACCAAATCATAATAAGAGAAGAAGATGAATATAAGATTGTAGTTATGATAAATAAATGACAATATGAGTGGTTAGTTATGATCTTTAGATTTATAACACACCTAACACATTTATGAGGCTAATAAGTAAATTATTGAAGCAATATTTGGATAAATTTATGGGATTTTACTTGGATGGTATTTTAATTTTTAGTAAGACTAAAGAGAATTAACTAGAGCATATCATATTAGTATTCTAAAGAATGAAAGAATATATTTTGTTGATCAATTATGTGAATAAATGTAGTCTCATGAAACTAGAGTTGGTATATTTGTGATTTGTAACTTTGGTAGAAGGTTTGAAGAAGGATTGAGAAAAGGTAAGAGTAATTATGGAGTGGAATATATTGGTAAATGTTGGAGCAATAAGATCTCTATGTGGGTTGAATAGTTTCTACAAGAAGTTTAATAGAATTTTTAGTGGCATTTGTGCACCAATAATTAAGACTAGGGTGATCCCACAATACCGGTTTACAATTCCATTAAGGAAGGAAAATTGCAAAAATGCTCCCATGATTTTTTTTTTGGTTTTTAGGGTTCGCACGAACTAGGGGGTTCGCTCAAATCCAAAAAGGGTTCGCT
This sequence comes from Sequoia sempervirens, assembly GCA_007258455.2. Taxonomy (NCBI): domain Eukaryota; kingdom Viridiplantae; phylum Streptophyta; class Pinopsida; order Cupressales; family Cupressaceae; genus Sequoia; species Sequoia sempervirens. The sequence continues at coordinate 33,469 of VDFB02004136.1, read as the reverse complement.
CGAACCCCCCTTCGAGCGAACCCTCTAATGATGGGACCCACTTTTTGCACACTATCCAAAATGAAAACAAAGGGAAATTTTGAAAAAAGGGGGGTTCGCTAAAACCCCCCTTCGAGTGAACCCCCATTCACTCAAAGGGTCAAGGGGGGTTTGCTCAAAGGAGGGTTCGAGCGAACTCCCCCTTTTCCCCCTTCTCCCCCTCTTGCACCAAATTTCTGCAAAAAATTCCTTTCGAAGCTCTAGTTGAGGATGAAAATGGAAAATTCATAGACCCAACTAGATGATGGTAGTCCTTTGAACGAGTTATCCATCGAATATAATCTTAGTATGTTTTGGTTTTATTAAGTATTTTTTTTAGTTTGATTAAACATAGGTTTTTTATCGAAAATCAAGCTCTATGTTCTGCACGTGTGGAAAATTAGCATATTATCAAAAATATATATATATTAGTTCACTAGATATTGATGTCCTTGATCCAACCAAAAAAAAAAGAATTTTGATACATACAAAAAAAGTTATGTTTTAGCCAGTGAATCTTGTCTAAATTGTAATTAGTTTGATTTTGAAATTTAATTAAGAAAAAAAATTCAATGAAATGCTATGAAACCAATTCCATGCACTAGATATCATAGTTACGAATCTAAATTTGAAAAAATTACAATTTAATCCTTCATAGAAAAAAAGTTATGTGTTAGCCAATAATGTCACTCCTAAAAAATGGTGTTTATTGTTAAAAACTAGTTTTCGAAAGAGATGGAAAAATAAGGGCAATCTGATTCCAAAAATTTTGAAAAAAAATATATTTAGAATTTAAAGACAAAATGTCACAAATCACTAGTTTGCATCATCTTCAAATTCCTCGTGATTTAGCTGCCATAGATGCCCAAATGTGAAGATTTAGTTAAAAAAAATCAGTTCAATGTCCAGTTTGACCAAAAATTGTAAACCAGTATTGTGGGATTACCCGCTATGAGGGGATAAAAAATCATTCAAGTAGACAATTAAGAGAAAACAAAAGGTTTTGGTTAATAAAAAAGAAGGTAACAAGATAGCTAGTTGTTAGGACTCATAGTCTTGACTATTTTTCCTAATTAATTACTTTTGTATCAAGATTCATTAATAAAAACAACAAATGCATATGCTTTTTAAGTCATCCATTTTGTTAAACTTTTTCATCCTTCATGTTTGTGAAGTTGTAATTCATTTGTATAGAATTGGTGTAAATAAATGGCCTGAGTAGTAGTAGAATGGATCCTCCATGAATTATATTGTATTGAGCATTGTTCTAGGAGGCTACCCCCTTGTAGAGGCCAATGATATATTATAATGTAGAACTATCATTTCAATGCAATTATAATTATAATTAATTATATTAATATTAATTATAATTATAAATGATCCCACAATAGTGGTTTACACTTTTTGGGACATCTTAATTTTTGCTAAAATCACATATTTTTAGAAAATATAATGATTTAAGCCTTGAAAAGTTCTATTTAAAGGATTCCAAATGAAGAGGCTTTGATCAAACCACCTTAGATCAAACCCCCTTGGATAGAAGCCCGCTAGTTTTAAACCATACCTATAATGGAGTCTCCTTTACACCTCTCAAAATGCTGATAAAAAACCACTTTTGACTTACCTCTTGGGGGATCAAATGAATTCACTAATTTATTTTTTTCAAGTATGTAGTCTTTATTATAAGCTTCCCAAAAAGTATAATTTTAAATATATTTAATTTGATTATTATATTTATTTTTTATTTCTTGTGAATGTAGGTTTGTCATCAAAAATCAAGCTCTTTGTTCTACACATGTGGAAAAATAGTAGATTATCAAAAAAAAATGAAAAATATGGTTTTGCTAGGTATTGATGTCCTTGATCCAACAAAAAAAAATCAATTTTTATGTACATACAAAAAAAATTATGTTGTATATGGTCAACCTATGTCTAAATTGTAATTGGTTTGACTTCAAAACTTAATTAAAAAATATATATTCAATAAAACACTATGAAACCAAATGAATGTGCTAGATATCATAGTTCCAAATCTAAATTTGAACAAATTAGAATTTTATCCTTCATAGAAAAAAAGTTATGTTGTTTACGGTGAACATCACTCTTTAAAAATGGTGTTTACTATTAAAATCAAGTTTTCAAAGGAGGTGAAAAAATAAACGCAATTTGATTCCAAATTTTTTTAAAATATATATATTTATAATCTATAGACAAAATGTCACAAATCACTAGTTTGTATCATCTTCAAATTCCTCATGGTTTAGCAGCTATAGGTGCCTGAAAGTGAAGATTTAGTTAAAAAAAATCAGTTCAATGTCAAGTTTGGCCAAAAAGTGTAAACACTATTTTGGAAAAAAATAGTTCAATGTCAAGTTTGGCAAAAAAATGTAAACCACTAATTTGCATATGCTTTTTAAGTCATCCCTTTTGTTAAAAATTTTCATCCTACATGTTTGGGAAGTCATAATTCATTTGGATAGAATTAGTATAAATAAATGGCTTGAGAGTAGAAGGGATCCTCTATGAATTATATTGTATTGAGCATTGTTCCAGGAGGCTACCCCCTTGAAGAGGCCAATAATATATTATAATGTAGATCTATTATTTCAATGCAATAGTAAATTCTTATGTTTCCATTTGTAGTTTTTTTTGCGTATTGTCAGCTAATCTCTTACAAGAAGAATAATATTATATGGCATCAAATCTCTTTTCAAGGCCATATTTTGTGTGATATATTTCATTTTCCTTATATGATTGTCCATCATATACTCTCACCTTACCCTCTTTAGATCTTGGTGATTAAAAAGTGGCTAAAAAGTAGTGGCATTGGGCTTTTGACCCGAAAAAATTCTTGCTCATTTTTTTTAATAATTTTGAGGTCTCAGAAACCTTGTATCAAGGGTTTTCCAAAATCATAGAAGAGCTATCATTCTAGCTATAAGTTGGATTAATCATATAGGATCTAATGAAGGGTAGAGGGTTACCTTCCAAAACCACATCATTGGAAATCCTATGTACATAATCATGTGCTACCATGTATACCCTTAGGTATATCAAAATAACTCATGGGTGTTATTTGAAACCCATCCCTAGGAAGCCATTGATCATTTGTAACTTATGATGCATCAATAAGTGGCTATCCCTAAAAGGTTACCCACAATATACTAATTCATTTGGATCGGTATGCTTGTGGGCTTATAGAACAAACACTCCCTTTAGACACATTTTTCTTTTTCTTTTTTTTCCCACCTTAGTCTATTTAGGGTTGGAGAACACCACCATTAATGACTATTGTGCCTAACTTTGGTAGATATAATTTCTAATTATTCTAGTGGAATTTGTTATAGTTTTCAAAAATATGGTGGTGAATAGGATTTATTTCTCTACATTAGATCTACATTGGTATAACCTATTTGAAAATATGGTTTATAGCATATAACTCTCTACCAAGCTACAAAATATACAAAACAACAACATTTCTAATCCACATGGGTTTAAGTTTTAAAAAAATTAATATAAAAAAGGTGAGTAATTTTCAACTTTGCAATATAGCTAATTATCTCATTACAATCCTCTCTTCAAGATAGCTATTTTGGTATATAAATCTAGACTAGTTTTTTAGCCACTTTGAAACCCCTCCTAATGGTGAACACCTACTTTAAGGAAATAAATGCTCTAATAACTACCATAATGGATATCATCCCTTAGTGATGGATAGGATCAGGTACTGGAATCTATTGAAGTTGCATAACTAATCATGACTCATTCCATGAATACTCTAATAATATTGACTATAGTTTTCACTCCAATAGAATGCCTAAAGGTCCAATACATTATTCCCCAAATATTATGGTGCATACCTTAACAAGTAGGTCTATTGTTTTGAAAAATATTTTACACTTCACAGTACTTGTTGAGAAAACATGGTACCTTTACCTCATTCAACTTGGAAAAAATAACCAATTTACTTATATGATACATAGGTTACAATTCCTAATGTTCAAATTATTAAATCATTTACCATTTTATGTTTCCTTGACAAATTGGATGTCCCACTTTATGCCCCAACCACTATTCCATGTGTAATTTATTTTTATTTTGGATTTATGTGTGTAAATATATTTGAAAAAATATAGTTTCATGAAAGATGTGTAAAAGCATATATGACAAAGATATGGTATAAGAGATAATATGGCACATAAGAGAATGATTAAGAGTGGGGGTACAAAGTGGATTATAAATATTGACCCACTTTTGATGCATGTTATGTAACAACATAACTTAGCATATTTTAAAAAGTGGTAAATAAAAAATAGTGCAGTGCGGATCACATGGAATTTTACCATCGTATTTCGGTACATTCATTTGGCCTGGTAATGCCTTATGGTGGTTTTTTGGCCTCTATAAGTCAATATATTGAGGCTTGAGATGGAGGTAGTAGAGAGATGGTTTCTATAGGGATATATTGTTATATTTATACCAAAAGAAGAGTATTTTAATCTCTATGGAGGCAAGAACTTGACATTATATTGTAATAGGTTTACTATTATTGACTAATATATTGATTTGATGCTTTGGAGGCTAGGTTTTTTCTAAAAGGGTTTTCTTGGGGTATATATGTGTCATTATCTTTCTTGTGGTTGATTTCCTTTCTACCTCTCTCATTCTCTCATTTATAATTTTTTTTAAACATTTCATAATGTTATTAAAATTCTTGTAGATTTGATTGATGTGGAAATGCCTATAATGCTTAAAAATTATGAAGATCTATTTTAATTGATAAGGGATTTATGATTAATTTTCATATAATATTTGGTATTAGAGCAAATGTGGTTCCCTAGTTTGAGTGTGAGTCACATGAACTTGCATGTCATTGCATGTGGTGGATCCATGGTGATTTGGTTCTAGGTATTCCTCCATGATTTATTTCTTAGCCAAACAAGCTTGTGGGAATATGCTAGAAGGAATTATTTATTTATTAACCATTGTATGAGCAGGATTTTCTAGTGGATCTAGTTTGTTATTTTAGGAAATGTTATGGAAAGCACTGGCAAAATGGTGGAGAGGTTCAATTGAGTTGGTCATGTGTATTCAAGTTATAATATTATGACTTGGATTTCTTGTTTGGAAAATTATGATTATTAGAAAGTTGAATTTAGAGTTGATTTAGTGTTTGAATTGTGGAGAATTTACATATTATCTCTCGTTGTCTCTATATTGTATGTTACTCATGTGGTGTTGAATTTATTTATTGCATTTCTTGAGATCTGTGGGTGTTATTAATTTGGTTTCAGATGGAGCATTGTTCATGTTTTTTTTATCACTTTTGAGATGTCAAATGCATATAGATCTTGTGGTTTATCTAGTATGGATTATGTTGGCTATACCTTTCTTGGTCACATTGGCACTTTAGTATGTTCATTATAGTGAGGCATAAATACATGGTATTTGGAGTACCCAAGATAGTCATATTTTGGAACCTATTATTTTTTATTATGGTGGTAGGAGAGGCTTTAGATCACAATTCAATGGGGGATTTGTGTGATTACATACTCATTTCTATCTTATTAGTTGGATATTTTGGTTTTAATTTATCCTCTAAAGTTTTTGGTGTTACAATTGAGATTTTGTGTGATCCATGAGTGATCTTCATTTAGGAAATGGTTACCATGATGTCATGTATACCTTGATGTCATGATTCAATGGAATCTTTTGGTAGTGATGTGGATTTATCATTTTGTGATGGATTATCATCTATAGTGGTTGTTGGTGTCATGGAGGAGCTCTTGGATCCTATTTATTGTGTGTAATGAGATTAAATTAACATATTTAGTTATATTATCATAGGATTCTTATCTTCATAATTTTAAAGATGTTGAAACCTATTACTATTAAGAGATTTTGGATTCATTGGCCTTGAGTTATTAGTTATGATCTATCAATTTAGATGGATGATCCTTGGTGTATAAGGATGCGGGAAACTTATTTTATACAAATATTATGGGGATTTTAGGTGAGTTGTGGTAATGAGGTAATCATGATGTCATGGTAAGTTCCTAGATTCTATGTTAATTTTGTAGTGGGAGCTTTGACAATAGTTTGTGATAATCTAAATGATGGGCCACACTTGCATTCTCACATACACTTACAACACACAACATATAACTTGGAATATAACATTGTGCAACATCATATATCATCATGCAATAATATTTTACATCTTCTAAATCTATTCGATGATACAACACTTATCAAAACAATGCCTAAACAAAATCTTAAGTGTAAGGAGATGAAGTTTCATACATGGAAGATGAATCAAATCAACTTCATCAATGGCCTCCATATTTAGGATCATGTAAAATATAAATGTATATATGGGACATAATAGATCTAGAAAGATAGATTTAGTAGCCAAACATTGTAAATACACAACCATACATCTCTACAAGAGTATTTCATGTACAAAATACTTCTATTAATAATACAATTTTTTTTAGTTATAATATTCTTATTCAATTATAATGTTTTAAGATCTCTATATTACTTGTGTACATTTACAACACATATAGGTCACTCACTAGAGTGATGTCCTTTAAACAACATGAGATTTGGATTATTGGTATCAAAGTAGCTCTCTGACATGTCCTACCAATGAGATTGGAGTATTTTAGCTTTAACATCAAACCACTCGATCCATTACATTACCTTCCAATTGCTTTCAAATCCATTCAACTAGCAAAGGAGTAGGATCCAAACCATGCAATGACCAAATATTAAATCATAAATTTTCTTTGAGAACAAGCCTTTATGTCTAGAGAATTTGTTGAATTCCTCAAATAAGTACTTCCCTTGGCATAATTTTCATGTAAGGATTTTGTTGGTTGAGTCTTCCTAGATTTCAATTGAATTTAGATATTCTTATGTTTTAGGATGAAATAGATGTAGATGTTGTAGAAATCTCGTTAGATTGGATTAAATCATATTCTTTATAAATGACTTTTCTAATGAAGAAAAGATCAAGATTATTCTTCTAAAAATCTCAAAAAACATTGGCAAGCCCATTCACTTTGGGGGAAGACCAAATAGGAGGAAAATGTAAACCTACTCAAAAAATTTGGAATTCTTCAAGGATGAATACTATCCTAAATATGTTTATGATGACCAATATATTTGGTAGAAAAATTGTTCCAGGGACACAACTAATTAGTCAACACCTACATCATTATCTTCCACAAATTGTATGAAATTTTGGGGACATTCACATCAAATCAACTTAGAGTTATACAATAACTTGTGCCTATTCATTTAATCCAAACTAAAGCTGACCTAGGCCAAGATGGTAGGAGAAACCTATTACTATGTGACTTTCATTGGGGAGGAATCAAGACTAAATGGAAAATAAGACAAATCCCTTGCACCAAAGAAAATTCCTTTCTTGAATAAGAAGAAACCATCCAAGACAAGTAAATGGTGTGATAAGCATAAATTCAATAGCCACTCCAACATAGAGTGTCATGCAAAGAATATTTTTTTGCATGCATACAAAAACAAAGGGTTCCTACTAACCAAAGTTGGAGAACATAGACCCAAAAGCTACATGTCTTCATATGATAATCACAACATTCATTCTAAAAGAGCACCTAGATTCCAATTTTAGATATGGATGCAAGGACAACCTTTGGTTTTTTGATTGATGGAAATAGCATGAAGAACCTTGTTTCTAATGCTATTGGCATACACCTAAATTTTCAAACCATGCCCCATCCACAACCTAATTTTTTTAGATGGATTAGTTCGTACAACACTTAAGGTATATTGTCATGGATCAATGTTATTTTTCATATATGTTATTCAATATTTTTGTGAGGAGCTAGTATGTGATTGACACCATTTGATTTTAATGACATAATCCTTAGGCACCCCTATTTGCATCATTTTTAAGGTGTTTACTTAGCTAATCCTCATAGTATCACCATCTTAGTGAGTAATAAGAGATATACGATTCTATAAGTGATTTGACAAGTCAAACATACCATGTGCTTTCTACACCAAATTGCACAAGTTTCCTTCAACAATATTGGGATGATTTTCTTTGAAGAAGGGGTGAATGATCTATGTGCTCCCATGTAAGCATGTGAATTAGTCATTAGTGCCATATAGCATAATGTCATGTATGTAGCTCATTTCTCCATTTTTCACTTATGTAGTGCTTGGATCCATGTCCCACAACTTAGTAGACATCATCTAGCCCATGTGCAACCCTTTGCATCATGTATCATCTACGTAGCATGAAGGATCATGCCGCACAGTATTATTGACAACTATGTGTGCACTTAACACCATACTTGTATTCCCTCAAACACACATGACACAATACAAAGCTCAATATAGAACATTGTGCAACATCATAGAGCATTGTACAATAGTCCTAGATAAATATTTTGGAGTGGGTGAACGCACAAAAGTGGTTTACAATTGGAGTGAGGAAGGAAAAGTTGAAAAAAAGTGACCCCATGCCAAAAAAAATGTTTTTGGGGTTCGAACAAACCAAAAGAGGGTTCGAGTGAACCAAGGTTCAAGCGAACCTGTTCAATGAACTTGCCACCATTCCCACAAAAAAAATCAAAGGAAACCCTTTTTGAAAGGGGGTTCAAATGAACCAGGGTTCAAATGAACCCTGGTTCGAGCGAACCCCCCTTTTTCCACATTCCCACTCTTTGGCACATAAAAACATTAGAATTTTTCCCTTCGAAGCTCGGGTTGAGGATGAAAATGGAGGAGACTTTACAGACCCAACTAGATGATGGTAGTCCTTGGAACGAGCTATCCAATGAATATAATTTTAATATGTTTTGGTTTTATTATGTATTTGTTTTTTTAGTTTTATTAAACATAGGGTTTTCACCGAAAATCAAGCTCTCTATTTTGCACATATGGAAAAATAGCAGATTATCAAAAAAAAATTGAAAAATAGGAGTGCACTAGATATTGAAGTCCTTGATCCAACAAAAAAAAAGAATTTTGATACATACAAAAAAATGTTGTGTTATACGGTCTGCCTATGTTTGAATTGTAATTGGTTTGACTTTGAAACTTGATTAAGGAAAAAATATTCAATAAAACACTATCTAACCAATTGGAAGCATTAGATATTGGAGTTACAAATCTAAATTCGAAAGAATTAGAATTTTATCCTTCATGGAAAAAAAAAGTTATGCGTTATACAATGAGTGTCACTCCTTAGAAATGTTGTTTACTAAAAAAACTAGTTTTTGAAGGAGATGGAAAAAGAAGTGCAATCTAATTTCAAATTTTTTGAAAAACAATATTTAGAATCTACAGACAAAATTTCACAAATCACCAATTTGCATCATCTTCAAATTCCTCTTAGTTTAGTTGCTATAGGTGCCGGAAAGTGAAGATTTAGTTAGAAAAAATTATTTCAGCATCCAGTTTGGCCAAAAATCGTAAACCAGTATTGTGGGATCACCCAAGTGATTTCGTGGCATACTTGTTAGTGTAACATGTATCTAGAATTCTAACTATTGAGAGGTGAAGCATCATACCTGGAAGACCAATTAATTCAACTTTATAATGGTGTCCATCTTCACAATCATTTAAATTATAAATGTACATATATAACATAATATCTACAATTATAAATTTAATAACTAAATATTATAAATATAAAACCACACATCTATATAAAAATATGACCTATATGTAACATATACACACAACACATCTAAACCCCCACCTAAAACATTATCCCCCTCAAACAACTTAAATATAGATACCAAGGTCAACCACATTACCAACAATAATGACATTGATACCAAGTCACCAAATTCAAACTTTAAATTCATGTTCTAGTTGAGTGATGGAGCTCCCTATACTTTCTTGTTGCTAGCTTTGTCTCTTTGAAATTGTGGGATTATATAACTTATATGTTATTTCATAGTTTATGGTTATTTTTAGCCCATAATTTAGTCTACAAGCCTTTGGGTTGTTCTATCATGTTTTGATTTGTTTCACCCACTACAAAATATGGAGGATATATTTATATCCTTACACACTTATACTTGTTTATTGGGCAATGCAAAACAATACACTAATCTCCTAGAAAAAGATAGACAAACATATTTTTGCTTAGCAAATAGGAAAGGGGATAACCCACTCAAATTCTCAAACACCGTACCAAAGGATGGAAATGCAAATTGGCCATAATTAACTTTTATAAATAAAATAATATAATTGTTAGTTAGACACCATATACAATGTAAAACCATGATAATTATGGCCAAATTAATGAATGATTAGAGGAATTCAACATTGGTAGCTCATGGCCATCTTCACAAATCTGATTTGCCTTGCATGTGAGAGATTATGAGCATTCTCCTTCACCCCTCACTTCTCACTCTCTAATGGAGATACTTTTGACGAAGATCATCATCTTTTGGGAAACTAAAATCACTTTAACATAAAAGAGGGGTAAAAATTTATTAAAACAAGAGAAAATTACAAAGCCAAAACATTACATAGCCTTATCAAGCTCCACCAAATGGTCCAACTGTTGAGACAAATCAGGGGGTAATTGACCCCGATCAACCAAATTCCAATCATGAATATGATTAGAAGCCCATTTAGCCAAACAATCAGCAACACCATTCCACTCCCTAGGAATATGAGTGAAAGTAACAAACTCAAGAGAAACACAAAGATTGAGAATCTATTCAATAATCAAAGCCAGGTGCCAACTAACATCCTCTAACCTCCGCCTATTTAGCAAGTTCACCACAACCTGGGAATCAGATTCACATATAATCTTATGCCACCCCAACTTACTGCCATGCTCCACAGCCTGTAAAATTGCCTGGGCCTCCATAAGATTATTAGTATGAAGACCCTTATAAATAGAGAAAATAAATTGAACATCCCCTGAACTATCCCGACCAACACCACCAATTCCAGCATGACCAGGGTTTCCACGAGAAGAGCCATCTGTGTTAATTTTAAGGATGCCTTGAGGAGGAGGAGACCATCTTCCCTCCCTATTCACCTTATGAGTAGGATGCCTACACTTGTTGTGCATAAGCTGCTGATGCGTAGGAGGTAGATGAAGGTGGTTGAAACAACCAACATCAGAAGGAGAAATTGAATCAGACAGATCACACTTAGCCGCGATCGTTTCTCCCAAGGAATGCAAAATTTTCCACCACAAGTGAGGGGCCCCCATCATCATATCCTGAAAAATCCAATGATTCCTCTCCAACCAAAGATTCCAAATGATGAAGGAAGGTCCAATCGCCCAAGCAGCTTGAAGAAAGGAAGTAGAAACAAGGGCCCTACTCCCCTGATCCACAAACTCAGCCAAAGAAGAAACATGCCGACAGGGCATATTCCACACCTGTGACCAAAAATTCCAAATCTCCCTAGCATAGGAACATTGGAAGAAGAGATGAGAAGCACACTCCTTAGCCTCACGACACAACACACAAAAAGAGGGGCCCTGGAAACCCCACTTGCATAAATTATCCCAAGTAAGACACCTGTTTTGAGCCACCAACCACATGAAGAAATTGCACTTGGGCCAAGACAACTTATGCCAAACATATAAAATATATTTTAGATTTTGAATTCTTTTAATTATTTATTAATTTAGTTTTGGTTGGTTATAAAGCCACTAGCTGCTTTGGGCTGACAAGTAATAAATTTATTTTTAGCCCTTCCCAATCTCCAATAACCTGTGAAAGAATAAAAAGAGAAGAGTCAAAGGACATCACACATTAATTATATACCTAACTATTAAATAAATTATTTTATTAATTTTTTTACCCACAACAACTGTTGAATCTATCAGTTAAGTCAATCTATTGTCTTACATTCTATCCGTTGAGTTCAAAGGGCAAGGGTGATTGTCCTTGCAAGAACTTATTCATTACTACTAAATTTATCATTTTTAAAGAGCCTATCAAAAGAATCATCCTTCTTTGACTTGTAATCCTTCTTTTTGTGACCTTTCTTATCATAATTCCAAAATTTTATTTTAGACTTAGCTAGTGATTTAGAATTATACTTACTTTTAGATCTCTTACTTTCATCCTTCTTCTTGCCTTTCTTCTCATTCACCTCTAACAACTAGGGCATTAGAAGAATTACCATCCATGAAATTTCTCCTAATTTCCTCATTTAATAAAAATTTGATGGCATTTTCTAGGTTTAGTTATAAAACATTAACAATAATATACATAATTAGCTTTTCCCATGGATCTAGTAAAGACCAAAGTAATGCAATGCTCTTGACCTCTCTATCCATATTTCCTATTGATGCAAGTTCACTTAAAATCATATTATAGATATTCAAGTGATCAAAAATTAAGTAACCACCCCTTCTATTTATTGAATATAACTTCTTTTTCAAAACAAGTTTGTTAACTAGACTCTTATATTTAAATAACACACTTAACTTTTATCATAATAATATAAATATACTTCTCTAACACATTCATTAACATGGAATCTAATAGACATAACTGCATAGTACTTATTTCTCTCTTATCTAATTTTACCCAATCTTAACTAAATGTACCTGAGGGTTTGGTTACAAAAGATACCACAATCCATGAATCCCTTTCCATTAGAAGATACTTCATCTAAAACTGCCATAGTTTTAAGTTTTTCTCATTGAATCTCTCAATTTTATACTTTGACATGCTATCCATAAATTTAATACTGATATGCTTTCTTACAAATCCTTTTAAAGTCTTCTTTTTTATCTAGTTATAGACAAGAATACAAACCAATTGTTGTAGGTTTTATCACAATACACACTAGGGTTTGGAATCCCAACAAAGTAGACACCACAAAAACAACAAACTCACTCTAAAACCAAATGGGGATTTTTATCCTATTAAAAAATTTGACAAATTAATAAATTAAAACTTAAAATTTATGTATTTAGATAACAATCAACAACATTTGTAAAGTCTATTTAACATGTACACAATTAAATGGAATAGTATGCATTCACAAGGTTATAAAAGACATAACTTAGATTTATGTGGGAAATCATTTCAAGAGAAAACCCAACACCAAAATACGTTCATAATTATGTTATTTAGAATCAAGAAAGATTCAATATGTTAAGTAATTACACCCCAAAAATGTTCAGTCTATCTTGTATACTATCTAGCCTTCTAGCCTTGGTTTACTCATACAAAGTAGTACACGCATACATTCACATCAAAATATCAATCATCTAACTGTCCAACCAACATGTGGAATACTAAGAGACATACAAATATTTAATTTGAACATGATATGATGTTAGCATGCCACAAATATCACCAAGTATGAAGTTTCAACATGGATAATTGAAAGGAATTAGAGTTGTAAGATATGTTTCATACATTGATCTATGTGAGGAGATATGTGCAAAAATTAAGCTAATCACATAATTATATATAAATAAACATAAAAGAAATATATCATAGCACAATCAATTATATGGGGAAAACCCAGGTTTTGAGAGAAAAATATCACTCCAAATTAACTCAATGTATTATTCAGTAATTGAAGGCTATAATACACTTGTAGAGTCTAAATCTTTACAAGAGTATCACCAACTAGAGATTTAGATTAATTCTAACAATATAACAATAACTATGAGACTCACTATCAAAATCTCCATCTTAAGGACCTAATAAATAATATAATTAATGCATGAACCATCAAATGGTAATTATAAAACCATGAGATAAAACCATCCTAAGTTCTAACATGTGCTCAAATCCTTAGTTAGAAAAACAACACCTCAAACCCAAGATGGGTCCAAAAACTAAAAATAGCATATTCCTTTCACCTACCATAAGTGTGTTGTAATCCACTCTCACCAATTTATGCATTCTATTTTTGTGTCATTATCTCCATCCAAATATGCCTTATGATATGTCATAACTTGTTTAACAAGTTTAAATCTCTCTTGCAACTCTTTTTTGTTTCCTAGATATTTTTTTATTTTCAATGTAGGAGGTCCAACTTTTAGAGGCCATAAATTTTGATCCAAGAGGAAATTAAGGCCCATTTTTTAAAAAATGTAAAGATTGAATAGATCTATACACTAGGAATTCTCAGAAGTGATGTCAAACAACCCAATTTTTTTTATTTTGTCCAAAAATGAACACTACAGTCCATAATTTTTTTCTATTCTATCACCTGAAAGTCATATTATTTATAATCTTAAAACTAGGAGCAAGTTTGAGACACCTTTCCTAAATATACTCACCTCACAAATGTAGCCGCTAACACACACTATGAATGAATAATTATATTTTTAACATTGTCAATATACATATATGTTCCCAATATAGCCTTAGCTACTAGATCCTTGCTTGTGATAGCTCACACTAACATAATAATTTATTTTTGACTACTTTTAGTATCTAGTTCCATCTTCTAGAGCATCATCCCACTCTTAGATTATGCCACATGAACTTTGACTCTACTATAAGTGCTCCTAAGTCATTGCTCATGCTTCCAATAAACACCATTTCCATATGCAATTGTGAGTTATTCTTTCAAAGGTGTTTCACTTGTTCTCATAACACAATCACATGTAAACAAACCATGTATATTCCACCATAACTTACTACCATAATATCATCACATTACAATTCAGCATGTATGTTGTAATGCAAAGCCTAAAACTCAATACAATGTTCTATGCAAAAAAATCTTTCTACAAGGACTCTTTATAGGGGAATATTACCCAAGTTCCAACATGAGCAACCCAAAATATCTAATTTAGTTTACCAAACATGGGCACTAAATAAAATCCAACTAAATTTAACTAAACTCTTACTGTTTTCTCTAGTTGTATTTATAAGTTTAATTAAACCACAAAAATAATTACAAAGTGTATTAAAAATATTTATTTAATACAATAAAAATAAATTTAACAACCCCCTTTAAAAAATTACTATTAAATCTTGTCCTTTACTTTAAATATTTTTATGTTTGTTGTATTCTTTTAATTTATCTAAATTATTTACCTAAAAAGGAAATACCTTTATCATTATAGGAGCATCATTTCCATTGTACTTAGATAGTTGCATGTCCTTACATGAAAGCACTAATACCTTTTCTTCCTCCAACAATGTTGTCATCTATATTTGCATAATAATGTTTGGTAGAAGCAACTCTATTGTTGGCAATAAAGTAGGGCCTCATGGCATAACAAGGTCATCATGCAAGTGAAGGACAATCACAACACTAATAAATAGAAGTAATACATGAAACCATCATATAGTAATAATAAAATCATGAGTTAAAACCACCCTAAAATATGGTGCCCAAATCACTAGTGAGAAAAATAACACACAAATTCCAAGATGAGTTTATAGACTAAAAATAATATATTCCTTCCACCTACCATATGCTCATCGTAATCCACTCACCAATAAGGATGTTTCATTTTGGATATATTATATCCATCCAAATATGCCTTGTGACATTTCATAACATATCTCATAAGTTGGTCAACAATTTAAACTCCCTCTTACAACTTTTTTGTGCCCTAGATATTTTTTCATTTCCAATGCAAGAGGCCCAACTTTTAGAGGCTATAAATTTTTACCTAAAATTCCGTTAGGGCCCATTTAGAAAAAATATAGAGTGTTAAGATATCTACACACCATGCATCCTTGGAAGTGATTTTGAGCAACCTAATATATTTCTCTATAGCTCATAAATTAAAATTTTCTATTCTACAACTTGAAAATCACATTGTTTGCAATCTTAAAATTAGAAGCAAGGTTGAGATAGGTTTTTCAATCAAAATCACCTAACATATGTAGTTGTAGACCGCACACTATGAATCAATATAGTTATATTCCTAACATTGTTGATATGCATACATGTTTCTAGTATAGCCACCACTACCAACTCCTTACTTGTGGTAGCTCACATAAATATAAAATTAATTTTGATTGCTTGTAGTATTTATTTTTATCTTCTAAAACATGATCCCACTCTCAAATTATGCCACATGAACTCTATCTTTGTTGCAAGTGCTCTTGCATCACTTTTCATGCTTCCAACAAACACTTACCATGTGAAATCATGAGTTCTTCTTTCAAATGAATTGTAGTTGTCATATCACCACCAAATGTAATCAAACCATGTATGTTGCACCACAACTTAATGCCAAAATATCACCACATGTAATTCAACATACATGTTGTACGACAAAACCTAAAACTCAAAGAAACCTCCTAACACCCAAGCTCCAACATGACCAACCCAAAAAAACTAATGACACTCTATGAAACATATACATTGAATAAAATTCAACTAAATATAACTAATCTCTTAATTTTTTTCTCCAATTGTGTTTCCAAGTTTAACTAAATCAATTAAAACTAACCAAGCCAAAAAAATATATTGAATCAAACATATTCATTCAACACAATCAAAATAAATTTTAAAAAGTTGTTAAAAAATACTCATAAATTTTACCATTTACTTTAAACAATTTTATATCTAAGTATATGTTTCTTTAATTTATCTAGATTATTTACCTAAAAAAAGAGTAACTTTTTGATTGTAATGAAACTGTACTACCATTGTACTTGTATACTCGCATGTCCTTACATGAAAGGACTAATGTCTTTGTTAACCCCAACAATTTGTTGCCATCTATATTGTCCTAATAATGTCTAGTAAAGGCAACTCTATGGGGTCTCTTGGCACAATAAGGCAACCATAATGTGAAGGGAAACAACAATCTGAAGGAGCTACATTTGTTCATACGTAGCTCTAATGTTTTTCATATTTCTTTGTGATGGAGCACTTCACATCTTCAATGAGATTGATTTGATTGAAGATGTTATTTTTTGAATTTAACTACTTCAAAATTTAATCTTCGTGCTAACAATTAAATTTATAATAAAAATAAATAGAACACAAAATCCTTTATTAATATCTCAACTAAGTTAATTGTTGTTGCAACATAATTAAAAAATATTAAAAAACTATTAGCTAAGAAGCCTATTTGGGACTCTCCCTCAAAAATCATCAGATGTTATATTTACTTAAAAAAACTACTTAGGGGTTGAGAGATTAGAGATTCTCTCTAGACCATTAGCCATTGGTTGATCCCTCCAAATTGTAAATGTTGCTTTTAACGGTCACAACATTGGCTAGGTTGAAAATGAGTCCACCTACTTCATTATTTTATTTACTTTGCATGCCTCGAGATGTCCTTTTCATTCGCCTCAACCACCACCATTCATTTCTACTATCACAACAAAATTGTCTGTCAATTTCACAATTAATCTTCGCTTAAGGACTTGAAAAGCATAATCATGAAGTATTTTCTCAAGTATTAAATACCCATAAGGTAGAAATTTTGGTCTTAGCTTCTTAGGTTACATTATTTTTAGTCTCTAAATGTTAAAAGTTATTCATTCATTCATGCATATATTACAAATGTTATCTGTTCAAAGTTTGTCATTATTATGTCTACACAATTTACTACAATAGAGACTTTGTGTATATTGTGTTGTATACTTAGTGAGTATATAGTATTCCAAAAAGGTATTCCACACAATTTGGTAAGGCTATTTTTAAATACAATTCAGTTCGATAGTTAAATGCTAGTTTTGGCCAACAAAAATAGGATAAATATTTACCACTTTTTTATATGAATAAGGAATAAAATTACTATTAATCGTTTGACAATTGAATTAGATGATCCATGACAACGACCATCATAGATGTTATATTCCATTTATAGTTTAGCTCTTATTCTCACTCTTGTCCTATCTCAAATATGCTTATAACTATTCATTTATGAAATATTCTCTTCAATACCATTATCATTTGAATGCTTAAGAAAGCACATCACCAAATACTATTAAAATATTTCTAAATAAAATACACATCCAACCAAAATAAAATTTATAACCTTACACCTCTACCTATATTTAATTAGCATAAACTAATCCTTTACAACAAAAAAAAGAGCATAATACCTTCTCTTACATTGAATTCTCAACATTGCAACATTTATATGTCTAATCTGACCATCATATAAGATTTCCATTCATTTGAATAATTTTCCTCATCCCTATTCAATTAATATTCATGTGAGGAGTGGGGCGACCTCCAACAAGAATCTTAGACCAAATTAAATTAAGCAGAGGAAATGATTATATAAATACAAATATCTGCAAGTAGCTTGGAATTGGGGAGGCGATGTAGGCAAGCTTCCAAGCAAAATAGGGGCGTAGGGGTGATTCGGCCATGTCGCAAGTCATGGAGGATGGCCCAACTGCTCGATGTGAAAGGCGGCTGCGGCCGGCGCGCGTCGAGCCCGCAGCCCGGTTCATGCAACCCCGAGTTTGCATGCTTGTCTTATCCCATCTCCACGTCACATTGTCACGTCCCCCATGCAAGCAGACGTCCATCTCAGCCACAATATTTTATTTCCATTATCACATAAATTAGCTTAGTTGCAACCGACAGGGGAAACACTAAGGCCCCTTACCACCGGAGCGCTCTCATGTGCTCCTCCCGGGGGTCCGCGCCGGCCACTTTCCTCCCGCTCTAAGTAGTTTATGGTGCTATGCTTAGTGGGAGCCAAATATTACTTCTTTTTTTCATTTTGGCTATCACAGCCATCGTTGTCATAGAGCATTATATGATTTGTTTCCATTTGGACAAATTATATTGATGATTATCCCCATGTGGGATAATGTAAAGCCTAAGCAAAAGATTCTCACCTCGGATACCAAAAGTTGCCCATTGGACACCTTTTGAAGATAAGCTTTAAAGAATAGAGAAATAATTAAATTGTCTTGTGGTGAAAATTGTTTATTCATTAGTTTTTCCTTTATCTTGTGAGTTCACTGATTTTTATGGATTTATTGTTGACTCTTAAATATATTAACTTTTTATAGACTTATTTTTTATTTTAAAATATATTAGTTATCATTTTAGATGATATATGTGGGGTAGACTTGATCCGAATCATTTTTGAAGTAAAAGATTTGATTTTTGATTTTTTTAAATTAAAAAATTTATTTTTTTATTATTAACCACTTCATTAATCAATTGTAAGCCAATCTAACACATATTTTATTGATTTGTGAGTTTGGTCGTTGTATTTAATGGCATTCATTCATTTAGTTTGAAACAAGTTATGGGCATTCCTATTGAACATACAAACATTTTTAGTTCTAAGCAAAATAAAAAGAATCTAGCGTATTCTCAAATAATTAAATCAATACATATCAGTTGTTTTTGATCTTTCACTTACAGTTATAAAGTTAGTCCTTTAGAGATTTAATTGAGAAGAACTTGACCCTCATAATCTAGTAGACTCCTCAGTATGTTCTTAAACATTTCCTTTCCTCTCATACATTTAGATAATATAAGTCAAGGCATAAGAATCTAAACAGTTACTTAACTTTTGCTATATCAAATCTGCAAGTTTCAAATTATGGCCATGTGCAACTTCATATCCGCACACATGGAGATCGGTTTTACACCTTTGTGGGTAATCTAGGTTGAAAAATAACCAATTTGTAAAATTTGAGGTATTTGTCTAAGTCCATTGGTGAATCAACTTGTAACATTTGTCATATCTTCGTCATCAATTTTTGAGCTAAGTATCACATCTAGTTTATTTTAGTTCCACATTTAATTTATGTAATTTCAATTATTAATCCCAACTAATTCTATCTAGGTTAATTGTTTGCTAATTGAGTGTACTTATTTAATTAGCTAAATTTAAAATTATAGAGTTCATTTTTCCTCTACACCTATTAAAGTAAGAATTTTAAGTGCTTGTCATAGGAAAAATTAATATCTTAAGGACAAGAAGTACATAACTTACAATTTCCCATTAATTTTGAACTCACTTTGATTAGAATTTTCTTAATGCAATGATTACCGTATAAGTGATATGTTTATTCATAAGCTTGATTTAACCAAAACTTAATGTGATCCTATCTTCAAATATCTTTAGAGTCTAGACTTTGTTGGTGTGAAAAATGTATTTAGTCATCTAGCAACTCTATGACTTCTATTCACACCCAATTGGTGAAGGTTACTTAGAGATTTTTTTATGTTAACTCATGTATACATGACACATGTTTCTACACTTATCTTTTACACACATGCATTAGTCACTTACCTCAACCATCTTCTTTCATCACCCTTTCCTTTCTATACAAGGGCTTCTATGTAAATTATATTCACATGTATGACTATTAACATTACAGATTATTTTTTCTTAATCTCTTTGTAGAAGGATTTATTGGGCTTTACAAGGATCTTGTGAGCCTATGACTCTCTTGGTGATTCCAACATAGTATTAGAGATCCAAATCAACAAGCCCCTTCTCTTATTTAGGATATTTTTCAACTACTTTCATATGATGCATCCTGGACCATAATTGACCTCACCGTTGAGCTTGAAGGCCCAAAAAATGTATGGATCAATAATAAACTCAATAGTATTTTCTTATAGTGTTGTCAGATTTTTTGGGGTTCCTCATTGACAGTTGTACAAAATTTATATCATATATATAAACATGTATAGTTATATGCCTATCGTAACACTTAATTGCATGGAGATGTCTCAAATTTTGTGTTCACCTAGTAGAGTGTTAGCTCTAGTATGGAGAAAATTTTTATTTATTTTTTATCTTTGAAAAAATTTGGCAAGGTACAATCCTCCACAAGGCTAATGTTGATTGTCAATCTACATAGGGTTGATGCCTACATATAGAGGTGGATGATCCTGGGGGACTTAGCTCCAATCACACCGACCCTTAGGGGGCTTAATCTTAGCACTAATCATCATTCCCACTATTGCAACCCATTGCCATGAGCAACACAACTCATTGCTACTATCCATGGAACACCACCTCCAACACCCCCATTGCTCCCACACCACCCTAGTCATCAACCTCTATGTCACCATAGATTTTCCTAGCTAGGTGGTGTATCCCAAGAACCACCTCAACAATGTTGGGGTATTTTTAATGTTTGAAAGGGGGATTTTTTAACGAAAAAACTTTTACCTAAGGTGCCAAAATTTTCACTTCTTATACATGTTAGAAAGCTCTTTTTGAGCATTATATGGTCCAGGTCAAGTTTTTTTTTCTAATTTTATTGGTTGTGACTATATAATTATTAGTTGAAACCCTAATTTACTTATTTTTTTTATAGGACGTGATTTTTTTGCTACAACACTAAAATTAGACATTTTTAAAAATTTTCAAAAATAAGAAAGATTCTATTTTTAATACCAGAAATGTACTATGTCAAGTTTTTTTCTAAAAAACTATAAATTTAATGTGTTATAAATAGTTGATTCATGTTTTATCCTTGTAAAATTTGCATTGAGTGCACCTTATAATTTTTTAGAGGGCTCCACTTTTAGTATTACTTTATTATGGGGGGTTGTAAGGAATGGTTTCAAATGCCCTTTTATCATTTTTGTGTAGTTATAATGGCTTAAACAAGGACAATTACACTTTTAATTTTACATAATTCACAATTTAATCTAAAGAATAATCAACTTCATGTCATGAGAATCCCTCCCACTTGAAGCTAAATTCAAATAAGAAATTCACTTTCTCTTCCAAATGTGGTGTCTCCCTCCACAACAATGAAAAATTCAAGGACAATTATAATTGTTGTGGCAAATGGGACATGATTAGTCTCATCATTTTATGCCATAGTCCTTTTTGGATATTTTATTCATTCATTTTCTTGCACTTTTATAAATACATTGAAACAAAGTGCCAACATTGTATTTTCCATTTTTTATGGATCTTATACATCATATTGTGTCATCATGTGTACCCACACTACTTATAAAGTGTTATGAGGGTTTTGTGTGTGCCTTATTATTTACAATCAAAACCCTTTCGACCCTCATGCATGTGTGCCTTATTATTTGCACACCAAATTTTACTTCTTCATGCACTACATTGATGACTTTGACTTTCAATTGGATCCTCAATACCTCTCCCTTGTTAGCATTATGTGAGTATCATATGGTTATGCTAATGATTCCCTACTTTTAGTAAAAGTAATGTAATCATTATCAATTAGTTTTTGTTCTTAATATTATTGGGACATGTATTTTCATTTGTTAGATTGTTATCTTGATAAAATATATTGGTGTAAATCATGATTTGTGTATTGTTCAAGTAGCATTGTTAGGGTCACTCACTGAGAATTTTTCCTCCTTGATCCCAATTCCCATATTTATTTTAGTGGATATTATCTTATTACATTTATATATCATTTATTCTCTGGTAGTGTTTATAGTTGCTTATGCTTCATATATTCCTTCATGATCTTCATTTTAGGGATAACTTTTTGAGGATTTTGTTTATTCTTCTCTTGTTCTCTCTTTTGGGGAGGATTTTTTTCTCATAGGGTTTTCTCCTTTTCTCCATTTGTGATAGAATTTTATTGTACATGGGTACCTCAATAAGCTTAGTTTCCATGACCCATCTTGAGTATTTCCCCTCTCTAAGTTGCATTTAGGGAGGCTATTGGTGTGCAAATTTTATTTAGTCATCTATCTATTTTTTGACTCCCATTCAAACCCAGTTGGTTAAACTTGCTTAGAGACTTTTTATTTTTTTTCTCTCAAGTCATGTGTACATGGCACATATTTTGAAAGGAAGCAAGATATACAAAAATTCTTCCTACACTAAAATTTTAAGGAAAGTGTTGTGAAAATTTTAATCTTATAACGAATACAAAAATAAGAAACACATATAAACATATAATATAACATGTAAGTAGCCCAATGTATTATTTAGTTTACAACATAATTATAATATAATTTCTCTACTATATCTCCAACATGCGCCGTAAGTTTAGCATTATCTCCAACAAGAATCATAAGTTTAGTATTATCCTTAGGTTATAAATCCAACACCAAAACCTCAAAATGAGTCCATAGGCTAAAAATAAGATATTCCTTCCACCTATCATAAACTCTTATAATCCACTCACCAAATTAGGTGTTCCATTTTTTTTTACTATTTCCAACCAAAAATGCCTTATGATGTGTCATAACATGCATCGTAAGTTGGTCAACAAGTGTAACTCACACTTACAAATATTTTATGTGTCCAACACATTTTTTACATTAGCCACCCAATCTAGCTATAACTATCCTATCTAGAAGGCTCAACTTTCAAAGGCCATATATTTTATTCCAAGAGGTTGATTGGGCCCCATTTTTTTAAATTATAGAGCTCAAATATTACTTGACGTCATTCAAATAATATTTCTTTTTAAGTTACTAAATCATGAATTACATAAACACTGAAAATAATTATAAACTATTGGTAAATTAGTTGTTCATTTAAATGAGTGTAATTGAATCATTTGTTTCCTAGACTAGTGCCTACAAGGTTTGTAATTTTTCTATAATATTGTTACACTTATCAAATTTGCATTACATTCATATCAATAATTGTGATAAGAGAGAGCCTCAGAAAATAATTATAAATTATCCTAAAGATATACAAATAATCATAGGGACATTCAATCCCTGATACCCATTACAACCATTTAACCTGAACACATACTTTAAAATCCACCACACTCTAAAAACTAGATATTTGATGCTTAAAATCCTAAATGTTTCCTAGCACTTGTAAATGTCTACTAGAAACAACAGTGACCAAATTGTGAAAATATGAAATAATTTATATTTACACTAGTTGAGAGTTATGCACTCAAATACATGTGAAAATCTACTTGAAATTTACCCACTAAATTAATGGTGGTTTGTATGAGGGTTAAATAATAGCTATTAAAAAAAATTGTTGGAATCACATCCCGCAATACTGGTTTACAATTTTTGGTCAAACTGGACACTGACCTGATTTTTTCTAACTAAATCTTCACTTTCAGGCACCTATAGCGGCTAAACTGTGAGGAATTTGAAGATGATGCAAACTAGTGATTTGAGAAATTTTTTTTGTAGATTATAAATATATTTCTTTCAAAAAAATTGGAATCAGATTGCACTTCTTTTTCCATCTCCTTCAAAAACTAGTTTTTTTCAGTAAACAACATTTTTAAGGAGTGACTCTCACCGTATAACACATAACTTTATTTCCATGAAGGATAAAATTCTATTGTTTTCAAATTTAGATTTGTAACTACGATATCTAGTGCTTCCAATTGGTTTCATAGTGTTTTATTAAATATTTTTTCCTTAATCAAGTTTTGAAGTCAAACCAATTACAATTCAGACATAGGCGGACCGTATAACACAATTTTTTTTGTATGTATCAAAATTCAATTTTTTTTGTTGGATCAAGGACTTCAATATCTAGTGCACTCATGTTTTTCAAAAAAAATAATTATAATCTTCTATTTTTCCACATGTATAGAACATAGAGCTTCATTTTTGGTGAAAAACCTACATTCATAAGAAATAAAAATAAATATAATATTAAAATTAAATTTATTTAAAATTATACTTTTTGGGAAGCTTATAATAAGGACTACATACTTACAAAAAATAAATTTTAAATGAATTCATTTGAACCCCCAAAAGGTAAATCAAACTTGGTTTTTTATCAGCATTTTGATAGGTGTAAAGGAGACTCCATTATAGGTATGGTTTAAAACTAGCCTCTACAATTGAAATGCTTTAAATGGAACTTTTTAAGGCTTAAATCATTATATTTTGAACCTTTATTATTTGGAACTATGATTTTTTATGGGGTCCCATTAATAATTGAAGTGAATAGAGCCTACCAAGATAGAATATCACTATGCCAATCAAAAGCGACCCAATTGTTATTGTGGAACAATAGTGGGGTATTCAAAATTGAACCTTCATTTATATCATTAGGAGGCTCCGTGAACCATTAGATATTCAAATGACCCAAATCATCTGACACTGTGTGTGCCTCTACACTTGAACTACTATCAAACCACAACAAATATATCAAAATTATAAAATTAAAGGGGAATAGATGACCTGGTAACATCATGGTACATTCAAGTTTAATTTTAAACAAGGCGGAGTACAAATACCACTTTTCATGAAGGATTAAATATAATTAGGATGGCCCTTTTATGAATCCATTTCATGTCTAAGTTGTGGTATTTTATTGCTAGAGAATGTAAATATTATTTATCATAAAGGATCTTTATTAATCCTTCTAATGGTGTTTAAGGGTATTTATTTTAAATGGTTTAGGGAATTCCATATTTTATTGGGGGAAATATTGGCTCTTGAATACACTAGATTAGCCACAACATAGGTTATAATGAATGATGGTTGTGGAGTTTAGTCACTTATAATTATTAAAGGATTGAACATATTTTTTGTTGCAATGTAGCTCTAGTGTTTGGTGTTTCTAGGTAGTAGAGTTGCAATATGTGTTGGGATTTTATTAATAGGGACAATGAGTAAAAAAATTAATAAGAAGGATAAAGACTCTAATATCCCTAACAATGTAGTGTTGCATTAGCTCTATCATATTTTTTGCAATGATAATTATAGAACTTTAGGGTTTGTGTGTCAATTTCTATGATATATGGGTAGTGAGCATGGCCATAGACTAAAGGTGGTTCTCTAAGAGGAAATCATTGCTAATCTCACAATGTATGTTCAAGATGTGGATTTTTTGTTACACCTTTAAAGATGTTCTTACTATCACATTTCAGTGATATGTTACAAATGGTGTTAATGGAAGTACTGAGAAGTACAAAGTTGAAGTTTGGTTTAGGGCCAAGGCCAAAGGACTACTTTTTTTTGGAAAAAAATGTGTGGATGTTCTTTGGAGAGAAATAGGAGTGATTTGGGATTTCTATTATGACATTGGTAAGTTGCTAGCTCTTCTTTGTAAATTATTCATTGTAATAGATTTGGGGAGATGGAAAATAATTATTTTATGTTAGTATTTTATAGCTATTCATTACCCATGGCTTAGCCTTATAAGGACATGGTAATAAGACTATCTTTCCTACCTCTCTCTAGTGTTATGCATAATATTCCTCATTTAGGGGTGATTATTGGTCTAATAGTGTGGGTTAAGGATTATGCTATTGATCATGAGGATGTTCTTGTGGGTCATGATAAACAATTATAGTTTCTAGGTGGTAATGTATTTGGTGATTTTTTCCTTGCTATGGCTATTTTTTTCTTGTAAACCTTTTTTATTACTATTACATATATTCTTATATCCAATTATTTTCTATTAGCTACTTGTTTGATGTAGCTTTGATTTTTATGATAGTTTCTAGTATTAATGAATATATGTTTTTATTCAAGGGCAAGGCCTTATAGAAAATATGACTACATTATCTACAAAAAAATCATAAAGAAGACTAATTAACCATTATTTAGTAAGTTAAATAATTATATATTATAATTTAATATTACAAGACAATCAATGAGAAATCTAAGAATGAATAGTTAGAAGGTTACAATAATTTTTCTATAATTAACTAGAATCATCAAAGTCATTAAGCATGTAGAGTGCAACTAGGCTTGAAAATGGTTGGGACTTACAACAACACTCTCTTTTGGTATAATGCCTCCTTTATAATCTTACATCAATCTCTTTTGATTATAATGGCTCTTTTGCAACCCTACATCACTCTCTTTTAGTTATGATGACTCCTTTGCAATCCAACATCACTTTTTAGTCATGATGGCTCCTTCATAACCAAACATCATTACTTAAATTCGTATGATCACTCCACATACCTAAAACATGATTTTGGTTATTATGGCTCAATCACAATTTAACATCTCTATACTTTAATTTTTATGGATCCTTTGCAACCCTACATCATTATACTGGTAATGGTGACTCCCTCACAACTCTTCACAATTATCTTAGTTATGATGCCTTCTCCACAACCCTACATCAATATTTTGATTATGATGACTACTTCTTATCTTTAGATCAATTCATTGGTTATGATGGCTCCTTTGTATCCCTAAATCATTATCTTTTAGTTATAATGGCCCCTTCTCAGCACTGCATCATTCTATTAGCTATAGTGGATCCTTCACTACCCTACATTGTTCTTTGGGTTACATGATGACTCTTTTAGAACCTCATATAATTCTTTCATGGTTATGATGACTCTTTCATAAGCCTATATTGATTACTTTTGGGTTAAAATTACATTTGTAATTTCCTACATCAACCTTTTTAAATCGTTGTAACATTAATTTTTTTCATTGCTAAGTACTTGTTCATGCCTATTTTAATTTTCAATCATATGTTATTCATGAAAATTCATATCTGTAGGCCTAAATATGTAGTTCTCATTACAAAGAGCATGTATAGATCATTTTCCATGTCCATATCCTTATAAATGTATGCTCTTATCATTTAATTCCATGTTGATTTCTTGTTTATTTTTTCATGCATGATTCATAGTAGTTCACATGCAATTCAAAGTGGGAGAAAAATATAAGGGTGGAAATATCTTGAATGCCTTTCCCCAATCATTTTGGACTCACTTTGGCTGTTTGTCCCTAATGGATGAGCTAGTATCTAAATGACTTATTTCTATGCATTTGGCATACAACCTATAACTTATCTAATTTTGATTCCTTATCCCACAATAGTCTAGACCCAACCCTCATATCTATTATTTCTAGTCCTAGTTCAAAACCATAGTTGTGGCCCTAAACTTGGTTCATAATCACACATCTAGGATTAGATCCTTGTTTTCCTAAGCCAAAATTAATTATGACCCAAGTCAACTTCTTTTGACTAGCTTTAACTCATCAACTCAAGAATGATATTCAAATTTGCATGCTAATGTATTGTATAAAAGGATAAAGGCCTAGTTAATTTTAAACATGTGTTATCTTTTATCCAATCGTCACATTAATATCTTAGAGATAATTTGCATTAGCACTTAAAATAATGACATAAACAAGCATTTGAATTTATATTTGACGTGTCTTTCAACTTGTTCCAAATCGTTGAATTGTTCAAGGGACTTGACCAAGCCATTAGGTGGGAAGCTAGTTGACTTTTCTTCCCTAACACGATAAGTTTCAATAGTGCTTCTTGTTGTGCAGTTTTCGCACACACGCCCCGCTGAAAGCAGAGGCCCTCTTTCTATTTTGGTTTTGGTGTTTTGGCCCTTTCATTTTGAGGTTTTATCTTATTTAGACATGTGCTTAAATGTTTATTCTTGATTGCCTAAGTGTTTCCCCTAGGTTATTCATTGAAAATCCTAAGTTCTGGATAAATTTTAGGCTTTTACTCGGATTCGGGATTTTCCACCCTGGTCGGATTTTCCCGGATCCTGCTTGGACTCCGGCTGGACCTTGTTGTTCAGAGATTTTCGGTATTCACAGATTTCCGCATAGGCTGGATTTTCCCGGATTCCGTCCTGTCATCGGATTCCCAGGTTTTCTGACTGTCTTATCGATTGCATTAATGACTTCGTGCGTGCTTTGAAGGATGTATTTAACTTGATTTTTTAGGTCTTTTATGCTATCATGCTTACTATTTGCCATAGTTTGGGATGAGGAGTGCTTTCTTGCGAATGTTTGGTTGGGTTTTTTGGGGCGTTTGGGTTTGAATTGATCGATTTAGTGGCGATTTCTTGTGCATTCTTGCCCCTGTTCTTTGTGGACACCATTCTCTTCGCATTTGTTGATTCTGGGATTGATTTCTACTTTATAATGGTATGTGTTTGATTGCTTTGCTTTGAATTGATGATTATGGATAGTGTGTTGATGTTATAAGAGCTTATGGGACTTGAATTCCTGAATATTTGATCACTTCATGACTAGGGTTGCGTAGCATTGATTAATTTATGATCTCCCAAGCAATTTTTGAGTTTGTTGGCCTGTTTTCATTTTGGTGAACTTACTTGAGAATCACAATTTTTTCCCCTAGTATGGTGTCGGCATTTGAGTTACCTGAGTCATAGGTTTTCCTATGTGTTAATGGCGGATGTATAGGGTTTAAACCTAGGGCATCACCATTCATCTTTAGTTTTCTCTCAAATGGGCCTAGAACGCAAAGAAAATCTTTTGAAGGTCCATGCATAACTTTCCCTAAGCTTAAATCGTTGAAATTCATGATTAATGAGATGTTGTGTGTGAAATCATGATTTCATGTCACAATCTGGCGTTTGGCCTCAATCTGGGATTTCTCATTCCTTCGGGATAATCCATCTCTGGCAGATTTTCTCAAAATTTGGTGAGGTGCAATAAAATTATCACTATCATATGCACCATCGGCAAGACAAACATTCATCGGCAAGAGGTCATAGTGGGCTCCATTAGTCATACTGATATTCTTTTCCATCGCTGAGACTTCCATCCTTCGGCGAGACCTTTCACCGAGTGCATTCTGCTCTCGTCGAGCTCCCTTCATTTCAGTCGAGGAGACCCTGCTTGGTCGGTGCGACCTTTCGGTGAGCTCACAACTCTTGCCAAGACCTTCGCTTTCGGTGAGACTTTACTCTGACGTTAGCTGCCTCGACAAGACTACCAATGGTCGCTGAGACTTCATGATGAAGCCTTCCTTTCTTGGTGAGCTCAGATCTTCTTCCGGGGAGATCACATGTTTTCAGCCAGAGGTTATACTGATGAGAGTCCATGTCGGTGAAACATTACGCAATTGACAAGACCTCTAGCTGAATTCAAAACCTATTGCTGAAACATCCATTTGCTTTGATGAGATTCCCCCTTGTCGACGAGACGTTACACCCAAACCACCTAATTTTAGCGAAACCTCATCCAATGACATCCACCTTTGGTGTGACCTCCCGGAAGCCGCCAAGACTTCTCAGCGAGATGACAGACTTTTGGTGAGCTAAACGATTCTGCAAATTTCTGCTAACGCCGGATTTTCCCGAAGTCCTTGGTTCCCTTTTTTTTCCGGATTTTGCGAAGTGTCTCTACCTTCGCGGAAATTCGTCTCTGGTGGATTTTCCCGAAATTTGATGAAATGTAAGGAAATGTGGAATGGCATGATTTATTAATGATTTATGATGCATTTTATGATTTATTCATGCTATCTTA
Organism: Sequoia sempervirens; assembly: GCA_007258455.2. Classification (NCBI taxonomy): domain Eukaryota; kingdom Viridiplantae; phylum Streptophyta; class Pinopsida; order Cupressales; family Cupressaceae; genus Sequoia; species Sequoia sempervirens. Next base: position 3,379 of record VDFB02004136.1, on the reverse strand, counting down.
TGATCTCCTATGTGGTTTATTGATGGAAAATGATCAGATTTAATTGATTGAAGGTGTTTGTTGATTATTTCACTGGAATCCATCTGGCCCAAAATTTCCCAAAATTCCTCCCTGGCTCGGATTCCCCGGATGGTTCTGAAACCCGAAGTTTATCAAAAGCATTTTATATGAGTTTTAATAACACCTTTCAAACTATATGAGGCTTATTCTAACGGTGTTCTTATGGATTAACATTCCCTTTCCTGTGGTTTTTATTATGATTTCCATGTTGAGTGCAGGCCGAATCTAGCAAGGCGGCAGTTGGGTCCTCAATGGCTAATGCAGAGAGGATTAAAATGGACATTAAGAGCAAGATCCCTGAGAGTAAAATCACTTCTGTTTGGTCAGAAGTGACTGATACAAATGTTGTCCTCTGGGATTATGAAGAATTTAAAGGAAGAATGGCAGCAGAGGATTCTCCTTTGGTGGCTAGAAGGATGATGTAATCAGGCTTGTCCCATGTAGCTGGCTTCCCTTCCATGGTGAAGTGTTATGACCTGGTCCTTGAATGTTCCAGGCACTGTGATTAGGATACATAAAGGATTATTGGTCCTTAGGGGAGGGTTGTAGCAAATCTCAACCCTGTTTCCATTGCCCAAACTTTTGATATGCCAGGCAGATCTCCCTCAGGTGGTTTCTCATGAGGAGCAACATGATGATGTGTCTTCCGCTCATGAAGCTTAAAGAAAACCTAGTGAGTCAGAGGATGTTGAAGACCATCTAGATACTGAAGGAGAGGAGTTTCATGAAGGTGATCTTCATTGCATATTAGGCAAAAAGTGTTGAAGAAGATTTACAAACAAAGGAGGTAGATTGATGATACCCTAGCCGGTGTTTACAATGGATCCATTTCCTTCTTTGAAATTATGACAGGAAGAAGGAAGATCGTGCCCAAGTACTTGAGCTTGGAACAGTTGAGGAAGTGGTGGCATGATTTTTATGCCCCAATTAATGATGATTCCATTTCTGAGCATCAGTTAGATGATGTGGCCACATACATTGCTGTCATTGACAAATACCTAACATATAACATGGATTGGGATAGGTCGGTAAAACAATCAAGGGAGGAGATTGCATCAATTGAAAGACAACTTAGGGTTTTGTCGTTACCACTTGTGGCCGACTTGGATGGGGCACTCTTGAAATTCCATGAAGGGCCAGATCGGAATAGAGACAAAGGGGAAGGTAGTTAATGCCCAACTAGATCAAGATTTGTGCTTCCACATTATCATGCCCTGCATTGGTCCGAGCTACATTGGGAATCTCGGGCCGACCTGGGTTTAGTTTGTGCATTTAATGCATTCCTTCGTTCCATTTTGACTTTCTCTTAGCCAATTGGTGGTTCCTAATTAATGTTGCGAAACTCTTGCTAGGCCGACGGGTTTTTCTGGGGGGATTCTATATATTTGGCATTTCGCCTCATTTGTAAAGGGTTGGAAGATAGAAGTAGAATAGAGAAAAATAGTTAGAAGTGAATCAAGTAGGGAAAGTTAGCAAGTAGTTGTTCTCAAGCAAATATTGTAACAAAAAGCTGGAATTGTTGCTACAATGGATAATTCGAATGCAAGTAATGACATTGTGATTTGGTGCCATACTTGTATTCTCTTGTCTTGCATGGTTCTTGTTATTCTATCCTTAAAATTTCTTTGAGGAGGTTAATATTTAGATTAGATTCGATTCAATAATGTTTGTGACTTGATATTTGAAGTGTTGCAGCAATCCCTTAGTCCATACTTTTCACAACCAACTGATTGTTAGTTGCTTTGCAAAGTTAGCCTGGACTTCATATTCGTTGTGCTTAGTTCAATCGTGAGGATTTGTTCATTTTAGCTGTGATAGGGTTGTTTGAATGAATGTTCATGATTTGAAAATCTTAACACAAAAGATTGCACTATTTTCTATGAGATTGCAGATCCATCTGGGTCGAGTGGAAATCAGTTTTGAGGGATTGGTCCATTTCAATGTTTATCATTTGCATTGTTAACCTTAGGAGTAGTATTAGATTTAGAAATCTCTTTAAAGACCTAGTATTTTGTTATTTCTTTATCATTGAGTCAGATTTTGAACTGAAGTATCATCACATTGTTAGATCTGATAAATTGAGATTCAATATTTTCCTTGTAGTAACGTCCCACTGTGATTACCAGCATTTTCACATTTATCACTGAGTTGTTTATGCATTGTCAAGACCTGACATTAGAGACCTTGGGGTTATCTCTTGAGGCTTGTTGATAGAGATTTACCTTTCAAGAGAGATAAGATTTCATATTCTGTCTAAGTTGTTGCTGTGTAGAAAACACCATCAACACTTCTAAGTACCACAACTTTCAAATATCAAAGATAAATAGGATTTTGATGATCAAATGTGCAAAGATCAATGTTGCAAGTATGGATATCAAAATTACAAGTGTAATAATCAATCAAGTTAAAGTGAAGGTAATATTCTTGTTCATCAAAGCTTCATAATAGAAATTAAAATTAAACAACAAATACATATCACAACAAACCATCCATTTATCACATCTAAAAATGATATTGTAACTATTTTTATCATATTTTTTAAATATTTAAAAATTATCTTTAAACCTACTAACTTTTTTATCCAAATTAATTACTAGATAAATTATCAAAATTAATCAACTAATCTACATAAATATAAAAAATAATATTTAAATTCTTTTTATATCAAACAAAGCATATACAAGAATAAATTTGAAGAGTAACTATAGGTTAAATTAAACCTCATCCCTTCTATTGTATGAAAGGCCTTGTAAGTCAAAGAATTCCAAATATAAATAAAAGCCTCACATATACTTTAAATTAAATAGGCAATTACATGTTGATAGTTCAAAATAGAGTACAATCCACCATTTGTTTGTTTGTGGGTGTGCCCTTAAACTTGCCATTCATTTACCACCAATGAAATGTATTTGTGCTAAAACCTAAACATTACCTCCTCCAAAACTACATTGCATTGATGTCTAAATGACAAGGCCAGCCACATCACACACTCTTTATTATATTTTTAAAGAAGTAAAAATACATAACTACAAAACCATACCTTAATACACATTATCATTAAAAACATTAAAAATTCCACCACATTATAAATACTCTTATCATTTCTCTAGACCTAGATGCAATATAAGCCATTCCTCATACTTCATTCAATGATTTTTGGCAAACGTAAGATGAAGGAAAATGTTTTGTCTTATCAAAAGGTTGTGTTTGTGTTTTTTGGACGTCTTAAAGATAAGGTGAGTGAGATTGTGTTAAGTATTCACCACTCATCTATTATTCCTCCTCATCCCATTACATATAATGCTCACCTCATACATCA
>VDFB02004135.1:0-20361 GCA_007258455.2 Sequoia sempervirens | reverse complement strand
CAACCCTGCTATCTTCTTCAGTGCCTTAGCCAAGCAACTCTTGGTGCTTTTTCCTCTCTTATTCTTCCTAGCCTTTAATCCTTCTAAAGACTAATTTACCTCCATTTTCTCCCTAACTTGTTTGTAGGGGTGTGTATAGACTTCTATGGTTTCAAAACCATCAAGGAAGGGTTCTTGTTCAACCTCCATGCTTTGATTCTCCATCGCTATCACAAAACCCTAGTCTAGGGTTTGGGAAGGGCTACTAGGATTGAGCCCCTATTAGGCCTCCTCTAACAAGAAAAATGCTTAATACTCCTCTCCTTCAACTGTTTAGACCAAACACCCTTCTGACACCCTGGCTCAAATTCTGAGCACTAACAAATTCTTGAAAGTTTTGGACTCTTTTCTATCCATACACAGGTGTACCCTGTTCTTACAAGAACTAGGGATTTTCTTGATTCTTTTCTTGGACTGCTTTGCTTGTTCCAACCTCCATAGGATTAGTCAAGAACTCTGCTATCATGAGAACCTTTATGAAGGCTCCTGCAAACATTTCACACACTGCTTTAAAAAAATTTCATCACCCCTGCCACATTAGGTTTGATTTTCAACCACCTTTTCCAAACCGGGCATCACAAGCTCGCTTAGGAAAAGATTATAATCATGCTTCTAGAACTCTTAAAGACTCCTATATTCAAATTATTTAAAAGGATGGAGTTCATCCTTGTTTCCACTGCACCCATACCTCTTGGTATGGACAAAAAACAAGAACTCCATTTTTCTGAGATTACCAGTCAAAACAACAAAGTAGGGAAATACATAGTATTTACAAAACAACAGAAAGCGATGGAAATACAAACTACTGAACCAAGTAAAATGCTGCAAAAAGCTTCACTACATGCTATTCAATTCAACAAAAGCTTTCCTCAATTCATTTCTTGCAGCTATCACACGTAAGAACAGAAAAACATAACTTTCACAACAAAAATCACTGTTTCTCTTATTGTTCTCCTGAAACTTCCAACATTCAAAGCATCTAACCCCCTTCAAAGGTCGATATCTACCTTTTACAAAGCTTAGAAAATAGTTAGGTTTTCATTTTTTAGCCTAAGAACGGCCAAAAGCTTGTTTTTGTAAAACACAGTGTGTTTTGCAACGTTTTGCTAAAGCTTAGGGAACAACCACAAAAAGGATTCCAAACTTATTCAACTTTTAACCTAAGAACCAAAAGTTCCACAACCATAAACAAGATGGTCCATAAGACCTTACACAACAAGACAAAAAGGATTTAAAACAAAACTTCAAAATAAGCTTGCACTTTGGCACTTTGGCAGGTGCTCCCCGCACTGGGCTGGGAGATGGTGGGAGAGAGTGGGAGAGGGTGGGAGAGCATGGGAGAGGGTCAAAAAGTGTCATAGAGTGCGGGAGAGGGTGGGAGTGAGTTGGAGAGAGTGGGTGAGTGGGAGATAGGGTGGGGGGGTGGGAGAGAGTGGGAGAGTGGGAGAGGGTGGGAGAGAGTGGGAGAGCAAGGGAGAGGGTGGGAGAGGGTGGGAGAGAGTCAGAGAGAGTCATAGAGCATCATATAGGATGGGAGAGGGTGGGAGAGAGTTAGGGAGAGTTAGAGAGCGTCAGATAGGATGGGAGAGGGTGGGAGAGTGTGGGAGAGAGTGGGAGAGTGGGAGAGAGAGGGTGGGAGAGGGTGTGAGAGAGTGGGAGAGGGTGGGAGAGTGTGGGAGAGTGTGGGAAAGGTGGGTGAGGGGTCGGAAGTCTCGTGAGAGTGCAGAGAGGGTGGGAGTGAGTTGAGAGAGTGTGGGCATGGGTGAGTGGGAGAGAGGGTGGGAGAGCTTCCAGGAGCATGGGGAGAGAGTTGGAGAGACTGGGAGAGTGGGAGAGAGGGTGGGAGATGGTGGGAGAGAGTGGGAGAGTGTGGGAGAGGGTGAAAGTGTGTGGGAGATAGGGTGGGAGTGGGTCTACCATATAAATCTTTAAAAAAACTAAATTTATTATAACACGAGTGCATTATTGATAAATAGAGAGATGGTTGTTTAGTGAGAAATAATGCGAGCACGTTATAACGCTTGTGTGTTATTTCTTGCACTAAAAACGGTTAAAAAACATAATATACCCGTGATGTCGGCCCACATTCTGCATATTCTCCTGGTTTTGCACGTGCTCCGACAAAAAGTAGCTTTTTGGTGATTGAGTGAAGTGTGCATGCATGATATTTAGATTCCACCACCTTTTTCATAATATTTCCATCACCTTTGCATGAAATACCAGAGTTTTCATGTTGGAAGACATGTAATATGAATTCAAGTTTGAATTGCAGTGATAACTGATATACAATTGAAGTTTGGAGGGGAACAAGCTTTTGAAAATGTCAAATTTTTGAGGAATTTGAGGAAAGAAGAAGCAAAGGCTACATAATTGGGTAGAACTCCTCCATTTGAAACTTTGTTTTTTTAGGTATGTGAAGTCTTTGTATTTTCTTTCATACTATTATGGCTTGCTTTCATTTTTGTTGCTTTGCTTATTCCATGTTCAAATTTTTTGTGTCATGTTACAACCTTAGGTTGTCAATAGACATTTTAAATTACACAATTCTATACACTTTCCTATTACATTTTTAAACCACATCTCTTTGAGGTATTTTGTTAAATTTAACAATTGAATTTCTTTGTGTATGCTTCCAAAGCTTTCATTGAGGTATTTTTTCAAACAATTATACAAACCAGCTGATTGCCTTGTCTATGCTACCAAATTTTCCATACATGTCTCTAAAAAATTGGAATATACTCCTAATGCATGCTCAAATAGGTTTCCAATACAAAAACCTTCAATTTGATCATAAATATCTAGGGTTTTCTATATTTCACAACTCCAAGGCCTTCCAACCCTCACCAAAGCATCAAACAAGTTTTTCAAGGTCTGTACAAACAAAATAAACCTTCACTAGGCCTTTAGCCTCATTAGATCTCAAAAACACCACTTTGGTTCCTCCTTTTCATGCCAAAAACTCACATTCTCAGCCTAAGATAACATCACCATCCCTATAGATGCCTTACCACTATTAAAAGAAACATGAAACTTGAAAACAACATATTACAAGCCTTTCCTCCGAATCACAGGCCACCACAGTATGAGGAAAGGCTCCATCTTTAAATTAAAGTAAAACTCAAACCTTGCTGGTCTATATAGGCTGATCATGAAGAATGGAGTTTTTCGTTCACCGAAACAACCAAAGGAGTCTCAAAATAGATTGAAGTCCAAGTTAAGACCTGCCACCATAGTGATTTGTTGTTCTACAGACCTAGGACCATTTAGACACCTTTATTTTACCCATTTCAGAGCCTTCAATCATTTACCACCCAAACCATAAAACCGTCTCCCTAGGCTTAGAAATTGTATGTTTTATTGAAAGTAGCACTTTCCAAACACTCCAAAACTTGAAAACTATTGAAACAAGCCTAATATACCTTGTTCATGCTCAATCTAACGTAAAATAACGCTGGCCAACTCAGAAACTCAATTTCAGTCACCAAAAGCTCAATTTTGTTAAGGAAAACTCAACATTTCCTTATTTGGTTTGATGCCCAATCCAAGATCATCCTCCATTCAAGTTTATCATGGCCTTTTATAATGTTTCCCTCTTAAAACAAACCACTTCAACTTTGAAAATAAACATTTGAAAGAGGTGACCGTTGGTCTCCCTCTTTAATAGACTTTTAGAACCCATCACTATTAGTTAATTTGACTTAGCACTTTTTGCACATGTAAAATTATTCATCATGCCGAAGAAATGAACTGTTAGAAGGAAAAAACTAACAGATGATCAGCTCCAAGCCTTCAGAGATAAAGAGAAAAAATGGATGAGGGAATATCGTGAAAAGAAGAAATTGGGAACGATTGACGAAAACAAGCCAGTTGAAGAGGAACCTCAACCATCAAAAAGAGAAAAGAAATTGGCAGCACAAAGGGCACGAATGCGAAAGAGTCGTGTTAGGGGAGATGCAAATACCATAGTTGGAGACACACCCTCTACCGCAAGTGAATATGAGGGGACACCATTAAGCACAAGCGAATATGGAGGGACACCATCTACCACAAGTGAGTATGGTTGGACACCATCCACCACATCTAAAGTTGAGAGTACCTCATCACTTGGATTTGACAAACAAGGTATGCCATCATCCCCATGTGAACCTCAAGGTATGTATTCTATTCCACCCTCGATCGAAGGTACGCAATCTAGCCCACCTCAATTAAATATTGATGAAATTGCTAATGTTGAGATGTATGTACCTAAGAGAACACCACCTAGAATTTTCCGTAGAAAGCCAAACATTTTGATTAATATTGATGAGGATACTTTGCAACACATGGAAGGTAAGATTCTAGAACACACTTGTAGAAGATATGCTGATAAGGTTTGGAAAATGTTCTTTGAAAGGCTAAATGAGACCGAAAGATGTCAACTATTTGTTCAAATGATGCAGGATTTAAAGTACAAAAACATCATAAAGACTCTTGGGTTGAGAACATCGAATGCATCAAGTGAAAACACTATTGTGAAGAATCTAATGGATGCTTATGAGAGTGTGGGTAAGACCTCACGCTCAAAGGATAGTAATGTCACCCGATGTGTCATTACATCGACTTTGGTAAGCTATCAAACAAAGAGATCTCGTCTCATTAAAAAGTCAAGTGAACAAATGGGAATTAGTAGAATTTTTTTTATCAAAAGTCGTTCAAAGGCGGCAAAGAATTGAGGGCACTGATTCAAATGAATTATGGGAATTCTTGGGAAGACTACCACATAAAGATAGAAAAGTTGTTGAAGCATTGAGAACACTAATTGAAGATTATTAGAAGAATAATACAAGGCCATGTCTGAATCAAAGGGATGTCGTAAGAAGGAGAATCGGTAGTCGAAACCGTGAGCCACATCCAAAGAATTTTTTGGATACGACTCAAACCCAATTTTTTCATAAATTTCAAAATGCTTATCCTCAAATTAGTATTTATCAAATATTTTTTGAAATGCTTAAACCTTTTTATGTCAAGATAAATCACACACGCACTACTTGTTGTTGTAGACTACATATTGAATTCACTAACCATTATGATGTTTATCCTTCTATATGTTTAGATTTGCATACTAATGATGTTTTGCAGGATTGTGGCATAGAAGCCCCACCAAAATCTTCAAGAGAGTTCTTATCAAAAATTTTATGTCAAATAGAGGATGGCCAAATATTCTATAGAATAACATGCTTGGATGGTTCATGCAAGCGTTGTGGTGGCTTGCAATGAATGCCAATATGTCAACATATGGAGCTACTGCATGAGGTGGGGCATAAACTAGTGACTTCAAAAAGTATAAAATAGTGGCATACGCTATAAAAGATGGGTCTCAAGAAAAAAAGTGTGATTTGGTTATTGAGAAGATTCCAGTGTATCAGTTTATGTCCATGTTTCATGAGAATCTAGTGTATGAGTATGCAAGGCATACCCATAGAGCCTGATGGCTAGAGACACAATTCAAGCCATGCAAGGACACCTTTCTAGTTGGAAGCATAGTATCAGTGATTGACTCTGCAGAGAACTACACTCTATAACCACAGTGTGAGGTGTAGTCACAGTATTACAACTCCACACAGGTTTCGATATTTGTGCACATAGAATTCATTCATGCAGCTGATAGTACAGAGGACCAAAGGAAGGTATTGAGGGAGTATCACTTTTATATTAGTGATGATCGCACACATTCTCCAGAGTTCGTGCAAGCTTGCTTCCAGATGTTCTATAATGATTTGGCTTGGAGGGGTATAACATATGGTTGGATAACTGTGTAGCACAGTTCAAGAACGCGCACATGTTCTACTGGTTGTCCAGGATGCATCTCACTATAGGTGTTCAACATATGTGGAACTTTTGTGAGGCCGGGCATGGAAAGGGGGAGCATGATGGTGCAAGAGCATGCATGAAAAGATAATTAGCATGGGAAGAGTTAAAGTATGCGCCACGCTAAAAGTTGATAGATGTCTTCAATCGCCGAAAGGGTGTAATCGCTCAATGGGTCCGTAATGAAGGTACATCTTCGTATCAGATTTTTTTATTGATGGATGATACTAACATTGCAATCCATATGAGGATCATACACTAATAGGATCAAGTGAGCTAGCACCTTTCCTTAGCTCCTCAAATGTAGGTTCATGGAGTACCTACGACATGTAAGCAGATGGCATGCTTTGTTCATCATGTACAAATGCTTGAATGATCAGGAGTCGTATGGGTTGAAAAATCGGTTGACAAGTTATCTTTACCCCACTTCAATAATATTATCTTTGTTCACTGGAACCAACACGTGATGGACCGCCTACCAACTTTGACCACATATCAGATAAAGTTCAACCAGCTAATATATCTACTTGCTTAGTTTTTCAAATTCCATATTGTTATCTTACTTTGTACTGTATTCGTAATGTTGACTAATTTCGAGTGATTTTATGCACATATTAATGCAGGGCATGTTTATGCAGTTATTGTAGATGAAGAAAATGAAGAGGGAACAAACTATTACTTGTGTTGTGTTGAGGCCAAAAATAAATTGGAAGCCCCAGTTATAGATGGAGAAAACATCGAATACCCTACAGGCTCTGTTGTTGTTACTGGAACGTGGCTTAGAAGGTACCCACATAAGAGTGTTAAACATTGGCTGTTTGAGGACTTTGACATGCATCGTAAGATTCTTCATTACTCGAACCTTGTTGTGGCATCCAATGTTCATTTGAGAAAATATGGGGGTAGACCTTGAACAAGACCGTGGAAGGTCCGCGGAGTCCCACTCCGGGCGAGGCAATACTTGACACAATAAAAGAGTGGAGCAGATCCAAAATGGCTCATTGGATTAATTTGTAAGTATATGCACAAATGGTTCTGTATTAATTTGCTACTTGTATCCATGTTAATTTGTTCGACGCCAATGCTATCATGTCTTATTTCTACTAAGGACCGTAAGTAACTTGATAAACATTGAATGGCATCCCTTGCGTAAAATGACATTTATGAGCCATCGGCTATAACTGCATAAAAGCAATGCAACATCCCTATTTTGATTATGAAGCCAAATATCAATTATGATATTTAGCCATTACAAAAGTGTGTGCAAAGCTTGGTGAGGGAATTTCAAGTTATTCATTTGAAGTTAACCTTATCGTGAGCACCTATGATGTAGACATTATAGGAGCATCTCGAATTTCAAGATATTCTAGATTCATGGGAGGTGTTGTGTGTGCAACAGTGGGCCTTGGAACTCGCAGTTGAAGATGCATGAGCAGTATCGACTGCTGAGAGATCGCTATGCCTATCTCAGAAGTGCCTTCCACCTATTTCATTTCATTTCCATTTTGGACATGAGTCGCTTTTATTCTTTACTTTTCCCATCCAGAACTAAACTAGTAAAATTGATTGTCTCTCCTTGTAGAAATTCGTTGATTTTGGAGCCATCAAGAGAATCTTGTTCAAAAATAATGCAACATCCTTATTTTTTAATGATCTGACAAATCTCAATTTTATTTCAAGCCATTATAAAAATGTGTGTGAAGCTTAGCGAGGACATTTCAAGTTATTCATTTGAAGTTAACCTTATCATGATCATCTATGATGTTGACATTATAAGAGCATCTCAAATGTATGAGTGACATTGTAAAAGATCTGTGAGAATAGAGTACCTAAGGCATTGTAATGAGATTTACTTGTAATGACATTTACTGAAATAATGAAATTTGGTGTAGGGGCACCAAGGCTATTGAGCAAATTTGGTTCACGAAAATCTTTTAAGTTAGTTTTGTGTTATGAGTTTTGTCAATTGAATAAGGTCATAACACATCCACAATTGATTTATAATGTAATAAGTCATGCTAGTTACAAAAAGAACAGTTAGGCATGATTGGAAAGATGTGGTAGAAACTTCATTTGTAAAGGCTATTTAAAGCCTCTTGAAGGCTATTTAAGTCAATATTTGAATTTGTAGCCTTGAAGGAAACTAATATGGTTGTAAATGTACTATTAGTGAGATTGAGATTGTTAACGTTCAGAGAGTAGCAGTATTTATTTTGATGAAATTTCCTTTAGATGCAAGGATTCATAGCACATCAACCATGTGGTACAAATGATTAAATCCCAGAGAATATCTATAGCAATGAAATCTCACATTCTCAACCTAAAACAACATCACCAGCCCTATAAATGCCTTACCATTATTAAAAGAGTTAAGGAAACTTGAAAAAAACACATTTTAAACCTTTCCTCTGAGTCACAATTCACCACAGTACAAGGAAGGGCTCCATCACAAAAATTAAAGTAAACTCAGACCTTGCTAGTTTGTACAGGCTGAATAAAGAAAAATGGATTTTCCTTTCACTAAAACAACCAAAGATGTATCAAAATAGATTGAAATCTAGGTTAAGACCTTCCACCACAATTTTTCATGAACTTTTTCAGAGAGGCCCTGTGACTAGGCCGCATTGCAGAGAAAAATAAATTGAAAACCGTAAAAATGCTTGAAATTCCATAGTTTTAGGCGCTAGAAGAGCAACTTCAATCTTAAAAACTATTGATTGAACCCCCCTATCTGTAGGCTTGAATGATGTTTTAATACATTTCAAATGAGAATAATCTCCCTTAAATACCCATAACTACCTTTGAACCACCAAACCCTTATTAAGCCTACAAATACTAGTATTTAAGAATGGTTTTGCTTTCTAAGCTTTATCATGCAAATTTAATATTCTAAAGGCCTAGGACCACTTAGACACCCTTATAACATGACTTTTAGACTCTTTCTTTACACTCCCACCTACTTTTTACATAATTTTCCTTTATGGCAATATCAACAATTATTTAATTCAAGAGTTCTTTTGCACATTTGTCCACCCTAACCTACTAATTCCCAAATTACATAAAAGATTGGTCTATTAGACCTTATTCAAGACAAAAAGACCTCAACATACTAACATTTACCAACTATCCTCCAAATTTACCATCAAAAAATCACAAATTGAGGGTGAGGTGGGTGCTCTTACACCATTCAGCTTTCAAAAACAAAGTTAATTAGGTTGGCAGACGTGTGGATCAGGCCAGCATTTGGTGGAAGAGGACAAAAGATGACTGGAACTCTAGAGGCCCACCATAATGGATTTTGGTATTTAACCATGAGAACAGAAGAGAGAGCTGATATTGTGTATCAAAACAGCAAGGATGCATTCTTCTAGCAGTGGAGAAGGAGATGATTACTTTGCTTCATTTTCATTTGCATAGGGCATATCAAGGCATGGGAACCAAGAAGACCAAGGATGTCCAAATTTTTATGTGGAGGTAATGGATGTATCCAAAATTTAGAGGGTCAAGAAGTCAATGTACCATCTTGATGAAATTGAGGAAGAACAGAGGGACATGAAAAACAAAATAAACAAGTATTTCAAGGTTTTGCCTGCTTAAGTAAGAGAGCCAAGGGGAGCAACCCCATCTAAAATATTTTGAACTAGACTTTGATATACCCATTTAGAGAGCTTTGCTCTCATGGAGTTCCTTCAAAGCCTTATTATTCTTATGGTAAACTGTTTGGTAGAGTTGGTGGAATTACCTTTCTTAGTAGCAATCGCTATTAGTGAGATTGAGATTGTTAACCTGGAGAGAGTAGGACTTGGGTAAAAGGAATTTGATATGGCTATTGCTTTCAAATACCTCAAGCAGGATGTAGTCCGCATTGACGCCATTCCTCAATCTTCACTTCATAGCATCAAGGAATGGCTGAACTCCATGGTTATAAAGTATTATGAAAGCAGAATGAACTTATACTAGCAGCCAATTTTGAAGACTATTACTGATGATTCAAAGCACATCAACCATGTGGTATAGATGATTAAATACCAAAGAAAATTTGTAGCAATGAAAGAGTTTGAAAAGGAAGAGAGAGCTACATTGGTGACTTAGGAGAAAATTCAACTTTCAAAAAACAAAGCCAATTAGGCTGGCAGATGTCTGGATCAGGCCAACATTTGGTGGAAGAGGAAGAAAGATAACTAGAACTCTGGAGGCCCACCATACTGGATTTCAATATTCAACCATGAGAGAAGAAGAGAGAGTTGATATCATGTATCAAAACATTAAGCATGCATTCTTCTAGCCAGCGGAGAAGGAGGTGATTGCTTTGCTTCATTTTCATTTGCATAACCATATGAAGGTGTGGGAAACAAGAAGACCAAGGATGTCGAGTTTTATGTGAAGGTAATGGATGTGGTCCAAACTTTAAGATGGGCAAGAAGGTCAATGTATGATTGTTAACCTTGAGAGAGTATTTATGTTGAGTAAATTTCCTTTAGATGCAAGGATTCAAAGCTGATGCAGAGTGAGCAGGGAAGTACACCAATCTCAGATGGCAGAGGTTCTTTTATGAGTGCTTCTCTCAAATACTCTTATCAACACACCATCAAATCACTGTCCTTCTATAAGGAAATCTCAACTCACCAAGGGTCCTTGAATCTCATACTTTTGAAGGACTTATAATCACTTGAAACATGCTCTAACAGACCACAATCAAAACACAATATCCATGTTTAGCACTTAGGAAACCCCATGAGTTCATTTCTCAACTAGTAGGCCTCTTTACCCCCAATTGCTTGTAGCACTGCCCGGTAGGATAGTCCAATTAATTCTCACCCACAAACTTATATCTGATGTAGACTACTATTTTTAGGCAAGTGTATTATGCCTCTACAAGGCCAAAAAATATTACTTCTTGAGAGTGGTTGGAAAAGCAACCATGGACCAAACTAACGTTGTCCTCAAGAGGCCTAATTGAGTGCACTTGATTGGTTTTTAGTTATCTAGGATCACCCCTTCTCCCCAAATCCTTGTTTCAAACTCCTACAGACTAATTACAACCATTTCAATCATTCCTAAGTGCCACCTTGAACAAAAATCTCTCAAAACAAGCAAAACTCTAATTTTTGCTTTACAAGCTAGGCCTGTCACATGAAGATGCCAAGCCTAGATCAATTTGTAACTTTCCCCACAAATTTGGCCATTCTCCAAAACCTTGAAAAGATGAAAATATACATAAACCTTCCATCCCACAAGAAATTAACAACTATACACTATGGGAGTGGAAGATAGAATCATTTTTTGGCCAAACCCTAGTTTTGAGGGTTTCTTGACCTGCCGCTGCTAAAACAAAGATATCTCCACTTATACTTGATGAAAATTCACCAAACCACCTTCAAATGAAAGCTGAAACTATCCTCTTTCCAACCATAATAGGGTTGATCCTGCATAGATCGTATAGAGGTCATACCACATGTTTTAGCAGAAAATTACACAGAAATTTCCAGAAAACAACCACTTCTTTCATTAGAACTTGAAAAAAGATGATTCAACAGCCATGCCTCTACCATTAGAGGCTTATTTAACTTCCAAACACCCTTCCCAACATCCTCCAACTGAAATTTGAATTAGGTGGATGTTGGAAACTAACTTTTTTTCCAATTAGACCCCTAATTGCGTAGTTAAGGCAATTGACTACAACTTCACAAAAGCCCGATTGAAATGAGGCTTCAAAGGTGTATTCAAAAGCATAAAAGACACCAAAAACACTAAAAATGTCAAGGAAAATCCCCTCAAGGACTTGGATACATAAAGGCACTTTAATTCTTTAGTTTTCCTAGATGAATCAAGCTTACATGTGGTGAGGAAGGAGACCTTGTTTTTACAACAAGACTTGACTCCAAAACTAAAAATTGTTACAAGACATGAAAAATGGTTCTTGGAACCTTATTACATCTCAAAATTCTTGACAAAAAACAAAGAAAACAAGCAATACCTCCAAGAGGCATGAGGATCCCAAGGTGCTCCTGCACCAAAAGCACATCAACCACATGTGGTACAAATGATTAAATCCCAGAGACGATCTGTAGCAATGAAAGAGTCTGAAAAGGAAAATAGAGCAACACTGGTGACTCAGGAGAAACTTTAGCTTTCAAAAACAAAGTCAATTAGGCTGGCAGACATGTGGATCAAGCCAACATTTGGTGGAAGAGGAAGAAAGATGACTAGAACTCTGGAGGCCCACCATACTAGATTTCGGTATTCAACCATGAGAGTAGATGAGAGAGCTGATATCATGTATCAAAACATTAAGCATGCATTCTTTTAGCCAACAAAGAAGGAGATGATTACTTTGCTTTATTTTCATTTGCATAACCATATCAAGGCATGGGAACCAAGAAGACCAAGGATGCCGAGTTTTATGTGGAGGTAATGGATGTGGTCCAAACTTTAGGAGTGACAAGAAGGTCAATGTATGATTGGTTTAGGAGCACCATTCAGTAGGTTTTGTTCATCAAGGAAAATAAGGAGTAGAATATCATCAATTTACTAAAACCGGCTTGAACTTGTACATTTGAAGGTTTTGAGTCAATAAAAATGGATTTTTGACCCATTCCTCTTTCTGTAGCCTCTATAACTTGACGAATGGGTCTACACTAACATTATTAAGGTGTGGGAATGATGTGTTAGTGTTGGGGAGGTCTGAAAGTGAGATGGGTGTGAAACCCATGTGTGTAAAAGTGTGTTTTCTTTAAGAAAAATGGTGGTTTTGAAGAGTTAAATTGTATTTTTGTGTAGGTCAACATTATTTTATGATTGTTTGAGCTTGTTTAGGGTATCAAAAACTTGTTTGAGTAGTTTTTAGGTTGTGGTTAGCTTTGGAAGTATCATTTTCAATAAACCCCTAGGGTTTAGGCTATAATAGAGGGTTTTGTGGTTTACCCATTGTACGCTGTATAAGTGAGATCCAAATGTGGATTTTGAAGTTTTGAAACCTTAGAATTTCTACCTCAAGAGTTGGTAAGGTTTGGATAAGTTTAGAGTATAGACCCTTTGTTCAACCAGATTGATCCCTTAAGGGTCGAAAGGGAAAAATGGCTGCAAACTTTAGCATGAGGTTACTCAAACACCGTGATGCTTAGAACCTTCTCATCTAGTCTGATGGGATCATGTTGGGCCCCTCTACAATAACCTCTCTCGGTTTTCGTTATCTCGGAGTGGTTTTCCCGTGGTGTTCAGTTTTCAGTTGATGAAAAAAGTGTCAAATGGAAGCAATGGAAAGTTGCAAAGTGGTGCAACTTTCTTTCTGCAACTCGTGTGACCAAACAGACTGTTCCAACACGTCCAAATAGGAATTTTTACGCTAAACATGGTCCCTTTTTGTACCCAAACACACGAAATCGCTCCAAGCTACGCTCAACCAGATCGATCCCTTAAGGGTCCAAAGGAAAAAATGGCTGCAAACTTTAGCATGAGGTTACTCGGACACCGTGATACTTATAAAATTATCATCTAGTCCAATGGGATCATGTTGGTCCCCTCTACAATAACCTTTCTCAGTTTTCATTATCTCGGAGTGGTTTTCTCGTGGTCTCTAGTTATCAGTTGATGAAAAAAGTGTCAAATGGAAGCAGTGAAAAGTTGCAAAGTCATGCAACTTTCGTTCTGCAACTCGTGTGACCAAACAGACTGTTCCAAAATGTTTGAATAGGAATGTTTACACTAGGCATGGTCCTCTTTCGCACCCAAACACGCGGAATCGCTTTGAACTACGTTCAACCAGATCGATCCCTTAAGGGTCCAAAGGGCAAAATGGCTGCAAACTTTAGCATGAGGTTACTCAGACACCGTGACACTTAGAAAATTCTCATCTAGTCTGATGGGATCACATTGGGCCCCTCTACAATAACCTCTCTTGGTTTTTGTTATCTCAGAGTGGTTTTCTTGTGGTGTCCATTTTTTAATTCATGAAAAAAATGTCAAATGGAAGCAGTGAAAAGTTGCAAAGTCGTGCAACTTTCATTCTGCAACTCGTGTGACCAAACGAACTATTCCAACATATCTGAATAGGCATGTTTACACTAGGCATGGTCCTCTTTCACACCCAAACATGCGGAATCGCTCCAAACTACGTTCAACCGGATCGATCCCTTAAGGGTCCAAAGGGAAAAATGGCTGCAATCTTCAACATGAGGTTACTCAGACACCGTGATGCTTAGAAAATTCTTGTCTAATCCGATGGGATTGCATTGGGTCTCTCTACAATAACCTCTTTCGGTTTTCATTATCTCAGAGTGGTTTTCCCGTGGTGTCCAGTTTTCAGTTGATGAAAAAAGTGTCAAATGGAAGCAGTGGAAAGTTGCAAAGTGGTGCAACTTTCGTTCTGCAACTCGTATGACCAAACAAACTATTCCAACACGTCCGAATAGGAATGTTTACACTAGGCATGGTCCTCATTCACACTCAAACACACAAAATCACTTCGAGCTATGTTCAATCGGATCGATGCCTTAAGGGTCCAAAGGGCAAAATGGTTGCAAACTTCAACATGAGGTTACTCGGACACCGTGATGCTTAGAAACTTCTCGTCTGGTCCAATAGGATCATGTTGGGCCCCTCTACAATAAAATCTCTCAGTTTTTGTTATCTCAGAGTGGTTTTCCCGTGGTGTGCAAATTTTAGTTGATGGAAAAAGTGTCAAATGGAAGTAGTGGAAAGTTGCAAAGTGGTGCAACTTTCGTTTTGCAACTCGTGTGACCAAACGGAATGTTCCAACGCATCCAAATAGGCATGGTCATGCTAGGCATGGTCCTATTTCTCACCCAAACATGCAAAATCGCTATGAGCTACGTTCAACTGGATCGATCCCTTAAGGGTTTAAGTGTAGTATGTTGAAATAGGCCATTCCACCTATTGTTCAGGTTGTGTCTCAGGGATATGGGCCTAATGTAAGTAGGATAGGGAGTAGGAATAAGAAAATAGCATTAGTAAGGGCATTGGAAGAGATTACTAACGCTGCCCCTTAAAAGCAAGGCTAGAAGAGGTGAAAAGAAGAAATTGCTTGAAAATAAGTTAGAATAGGTTGGAAATAGGGTGAGATTGTCGAGTTTGATGTCTTCAAAAGGTCTACAAGGACAGGGGAGGTCAAAAGTATGTTATGGCATGACATGCCCTAGTTGGGAAAATAGGGTTTTTGAATGAAAAAGAGAGGTTTGAGGGAGTAAACGTTGGTAAAGTCAAGGGGAAAAATAATTTGGTGGTCAATTAAGTTTGAGCAGGAAAAATGAAGAGTGTTGGAATAGGTTTTGAGGTTCAAGTTTGGGGGTTCAGTTCGCCAGTTTGGCCAAAATTTTTTGGAGGGGTGTTCAGTTCGTTTTGGGTTCGTTGGTACAAAAAACATGTAAAAACAAAATATATATCTATGCAACGTAGAAGCATGAATTAGGATTAGAATATCACATATCATCATATAAACAAAAAAACCACCATAAACTTGAATGTCATTTAAAACAACAAAATTGGCAAAAAAAAAAGTGTTTATAACCTGTAAAAAAATGTGAATAAAATCACACTGATTTTCGTGTGAAAAAAAACCATGAGACCATAGCTTGTTGCTTACTGTTATGCTTTGATAGATTTTTTCCAAGCATCCATAGATTGTTTGAAAGTAATTTTTTTAGGCTTTTAGCCATAGCAGCAAGGCAGTGAATTATTTGATAAAATGCTTTGGTAGACATGTATGAAAAATGTAGTAGCATAGACAAGGCAGTGAACTGTTTGAAAAAATGCCTCAAAGAAATGTGGTTTCATGGTGATGGAATGGCATGACGAATGCCATGACAAGAAAATTTCTATGGATTGTCATGGCATACCACCACCATTGACACCACATTTTTTTGAGGCTTTTTTTCAAAGAGTTTGCTGCCTTGTCTATGCTATTGCTTATTATTATGCTTTGATATATTTTTTCCAAGCATCCATAGCTTTTTTGGAAGCACCTATTTTAGGATTTTAGCCATAGCAACAAGGAGGTGAACTGTTTGATAAATGCTTTGGTAAACATGTATGAAAAATGTGGTAGCATAGACAAGGCAATGAACTGTTTGAAAAAATGCCTCAAAGAAATGTGGTCTCATGGTGATGGAATGGCATGACAAATGCCATGACAAGAAAATTGCTATGGATTTTCATGGCATTCCACCACCATTGAGACCAGATTTCTTTGAGGCTTTTATTCAAATAGTTCGTTGCCTTGTCTATGCTATTGCTTATTATTATGCTTTGATAGATTTTTTCCAAGCATCCATAGCTTGTTTGGAAGAACCTATTTCAGGCTTTTAGCCATAGCAGCAAGGAGGTGAAATGTTTGATAAAATGCTTTGGTAAACATGTATGAAAAATGTGGTAGCATAGACAAGGCAAGTGAACTGCTTGAAAAATGCCTCAAAGAAATGTGATCTCATGGTGATGGAATTCCATGACAATCCATAACTTGTTTGAAAGCACTTGTTTTAGGATTTTAGCCATAGCAACAAGGCAATGAATTGTTTGATAAAATGCTTTGATAGACATGTATGAAAATGTAATAGCATAGTAGTAGTTAACCTTTGAATGTTCAAGAATGAGGTTCATGGTGATGGAATGCCATGACAATCAAATCCTTTTGATTGTCATGGCATTCCATCACCATGAGACCTCATTTCTTTGAGGTATTTTTCAAAGAGTTCACTGCCTTGTCTATGATATTGCTTACTATTATGCTTTTGATAGATTTTTTCAAGCATCCATAGCTTGTTCGAAAGCACTTGTTTTAGGATTTCAGCCATAGCAACAAGGCAATGAACTATTTGACAAAATGCTTTGGTAGACATGTATCAAAAATGTGGTAGTATAGACAAGGCAGTGAATTGTTTGAAAAAATTCCTCAAAGAAATGTGGTCTCATAGAATGCCATGACAAGCAAATACAATTGGGAGTTGCTCTAGTTATTAGTTATGCAATGTGAAGTAATTGCATTAACCGCTAGGTTGACTTTGTAAAAACTATATATTGTAATTGAAATTTTGTCATCTATCAACATCTAGTTATTAGTTATGCAATGTGAAGCAATGCTTTGAGTTTGAAATATGTGCAATGCAATGTAATCAACGATATGCATATAAACTACAAAAATCTATTTTTTACAATTTATTAGTTAAACTCTTTATTTTATTTGCTCTCTATATCTCTATGCTATGGAAATGCATTTAATTTTTTTTTTTTAAGTTTTTATCTCTTGTTCTACTTTTTTTTACTTTTTTTTTAAATTTGATTTTTTTTCGCTTTTTTCTAGACTTGTTCTCGATTTTTTCAAAAAATCTTATGCTTTTGGTTTGCCGATTTTTTCCCCAAAATATTTTTGCTGCTATGGTATAAAAAAATATCATAATATCAAGGATACTTTTTGAAACTTCCATGCATTGCTAATCTAAAAGGAAAAGTCTTTTTCCTAATCTGTATGTTACCATGCTTTTGATATTGTCAAAAAGAGAAAATATGGACACCATCGATAATAAAGATTTGTATTAACCAAATATCCATGTACACATACATCAATATATGTCGATATAAGTATAAAATATAATTACGAAATAGCCATATAGGCTTACGAGAATGCCATACATGCATACAATGTCAAATATATCCAATACAATATATGTACAAAATTGCCATGTCTAGGCATACAACAAAGGGCTCTGGAATCAAAATTCATTTATCTCCATGCTCTAGAAATAAATTACTTCCCTTTGTTTGGCGATCTGATGGTGATAAGTCTGTCACTCATTTTCGCTGCGCTTGAGGAGTGCTCCTGCTACTCCTCCTATAGTTTAGCTCCTGGTGACGTTTTAACTGTTACAATAAGAAGCAAAGACATTAATATATATAGAAATTACATTATAAGAAATGATATATTTAACAAAATAATCACTTACGGCCATCTCATGATCACTCTCCATGATGGAAATATTTGCATGCTGATGCTCAGGCGTGCTCAAGCCCTGTATAAACCATCCAAATAGGAATTAAACTGGGAATCAATAATGGTTTGATTTTTCACTAGAACTAACATCTATAACAACGAATGTAAATTGAAATTTAGTAATTTGCCTCATACCTCCTCTATCAGAGCAATGAAGGATTGTATAGTGGATGAAACACCGATATCCATTTCCCTTGTAACATTTGGCGGTGTTTCCACAACCAACATCTGAAAATAAAACAACAAATTATTCAATCACAAGAAAGTTACAATAGCGATCCACGTCATGAATTATAATGTATGAAATCTAATGTACAAAATTTTGAGTACAAGTATTAAACTATATATTTCTGGTAGGCCCTTGCAGTTTGATAGGAAGACCAAGCATGATGGGGATAAGAACACATACTCCATTGTGAAGGATGGGGATGGGAGGACTTACAACCTTTCACCTCTCCTAGAAGAAGACAAGGAAAAGCATGAAGGGCCTAGTGTTTTGATGGTGGGTGAGAAGGAGTTCATGAAGACTTTGAAGGAAGAAGGAGGAAGAGGATTCTTCTTGATTATGAAGCCAAAAATTGAAGCAAATCTGCCCACAAAGAAGAAGGAAGATGCACCAAAGGAAGTCCAAGAGTTGTTGGAAAGGTACAAGGACATAACAGTGAATGAACTACCTAGTTCCCTACCTCCCATTAGGGATATAAGCCACCATATTGATATGATTCCAAGGGCTACATTGCCCAATAAGGCTGCATACAAGATGACACCTGCTTAAAATGAGGAGATTGCAAGACAAGTGCAAGAGTTGATGGATAAAGGGCTAGTGAGGAAGAGTTTGAGCCCATGTGCTGTTCCTAATGTCCTAGCACCAAGGAAGGATAGGAATTGGAGGATTTTCATTGATTCAATAGCCAGTAATAAGATCACAATCAGATATAGGTTCCCGATGCCAAGAATGGAGGACCTCATGGATTGTCTATCAGGAGCATCTTACTTTTCCAAGATTGATCTAAAGAGCGGGTACCATCAGATAAGGATCAGAGAGGGGGATGAATGGAAGATAGCTTTTAATAATAATGAAGGGCTCTATGAGTGGTTGGTGATGCCCTTTGGGTTATCAAATGCCCCTAGTACATTTATGCACCTTATGAATGAGGTATTGAGACCTTTCATTGGAAATTTTGTTGTAGTTTATTTAGATGACATCTTTGTATTTAGCAAGTCTAAAGAAGAACATTTGAAGCACCTTGACATGGTACTAAGGAGGTTACAAGAGGAGAAGCTATTGATCAACATGGAAAAGTGTGAATTCATGAAGGAAGAACTAGTCTACCTTGGTTTTGTCATCTCCAAGGGAAGTTTCAAGATGGATCCTTCAAAGGTGTATGCTATTATTACTTGGCCAACACCAAAATCCATGGGAGATGTGAGAAGCTTCCATGGACTTGCAAGCTTTTATAGAAAGTTCATCAAGAACTTTAGCCAAATTTGTGCACCAATCTTAGACACCATCAAAGGAGGTAACAAAGGTAAGTTTTCTTGGACCAATGAGGCTGATAAAGGGTTTGAATATCTAAAAATGAGAGTAGCACAACAACCTATACTTGTGCTGCCTGATTTTGATAAAGTTTTTACCATTGAGTGTGATGCTAGGAATCAAGCTATATGGGTTGTTTTGAGCCAAGAAGGTAGACCGGTTGCATTTTACAGTGAGAGGCTGAATGAAGCAAAGAGGAAGTATTCTTCCTATGATTTGGAATTGTATGCTATGGTCCAAGCCCTCAAAAAGTGGAGGCACTACTTGTTACCTAAAGAATTTATTGTTTATACTGATAATCATGCCTTGAGTTTTTTGAATGCACAGGACAAACTCAGTCATAGGTACATGAAGTGGGTAGAGTCTTTGCAAGCCTATACTTTCACAATAAAGCATAAGAAGGGCCAAGCAAATAAGGTGGCAGATGCTCTTAGTAGAAGGGAACTTGTAGTGCACGAGATCCAACTCCAAAGCATGGGGGTCGAAGCATTGAAGGATATGTATCACGAAGATTCAGATTTCAAGGAGGTATACAATGTTTGTGAGCAACATTTGAATTCTTTTCATGGTGAATTCTCTGAATTTTTATTGTAGAATGGTTTTCTCTTCAAAGGAATCCAATTGTGTGTGCGTAAATGCTCAATGAGGGAGCATATCATAAAGGAGAAACATAGTGGGAGTCTTGGAGGTCACTTTGGCCTTGACAAGACCTTGGAACAAGTTAGGAGATTTTACTATTGGCCAAAATTGTAGGTGGATGTGAGAAGGTATGTGGAAGGATGCACAATATGTCAAAGGGAAAAGGGAACTTCATCAAATGCAAGACTCTATCAGCCACTTCCCATTCCCAATAGGCCTTGGGAGTGTGTAAGTATGGACTTTGTCTTGGAGTTTCCTAGAACCCAAAGAGGTTTTCATAGTATCTTTGTGGTAGTTG
>VDFB02004134.1:0-14346 GCA_007258455.2 Sequoia sempervirens | reverse complement strand
GATGCTCTCGATATCCTGTAATGTGTCGTGAAGCACCATTATCAATCAACCAAGTGTCAGTGTCCGTTGGAACATTGCTTGAAAGAGTGGAGATGAATAGGAATCCCCCTGAGTTATCTCTAGATTCCTTTTGAGGTGACATATCATCAACATCTGCAGTAGAAGCATGTTGCTTTGGTTTTGATATGCAATCTTGAGCATAGTGACCATACTTGACACACCTGAAACATTGAATGTGAGAGAGATCCTTCTTCTTTGGTTCAGGAACAAAATCTGATTTTCTGTCTCTATTCCTCTTGAAATTGCCTTTTCTCCCTTCTCTTCCTTTTCTTCTGGAAGTTTGAGCAACAAGGACATGATTTTCTTCATTATGAGAGCTTCGCCCATTTCCTCTTGCTGCCAATTTGGATTCCTCTTGAATGCAATCAGCTCGAAGACGATCAAACTTGGGCAATTTAGATCTTCCACTAATGCTTTGGATAAAGGGCTCCCAAGATTGAGGAAGACCATTCAGTGCCAACACAACCAGGTCTCTATCTTCAACTATATCTCCAATGGCGCATAGCTGATCTCTCAACTCAGCAATCTTCATGAAGAAGGAGATGATTGAATCTCCTTTAGCCATTTTTATATGATGGAGCTGTTGTCTCAAGGCAAGAGCTCTGCTGGTATTGTTGATCTCATACAATCCTTGTATCTTGAACATGTCTTTGGCTGTCTTCATTTTGGAGATAATTGGCACTAGATGATCCTTCACGGAATCTATCAAGATCTTCCTAGCCTTCGTGCCATTCTTCTTCCATTGAGTTTTCTCAGCATCATCGGATGGCTCGGGCACATCATTCTCCACGAAGTCTAGAAGATCATTTTCTTCTAGTGCATTAAGAACTCATTCTCCACAAAGTCTAGAAGATCATTTTCTTCTAGTGTATTAAGAACTCTGAATTTCCAAGAGGTGAAATTTGATGCACCATCAAGCCTATCTTCAACCTTGACTCCGTTCACCATCTTCGATGCTTAGATAGACTGCCCTAGATAAGAAGAAGACTTCGCTGTTTGAACAAATCTGATCTGATCTTGCTTAAACCCGCTCTGATACCATGCTAGTTTTAGACCAGAAATGAAGATAAGCAGCAATACAAAAATAATGAACAATAGAACACAGCAAATACCTTGGGAAAATCCTCCTCGAGGGAGAAAAACCCAGCCAAAAATATATCTCTTATATATTGAATTTGAAGGAGCAGAAATCTGCTTACAATCTTGGGCCAAACACAAGGCCGATATGATGCAATAGAGGATCGCACCTCACTTAGATGCAAATATACAATCAAATATTACTTCTCCTTAATATCGATCTGCTTGAAGCAATATGACGACTTGCTGCAAATGTGCGAACTCCTCCTTGAAGTGCGATTTTCTTTTGAATGAATTGATTGATCAATGAATGATCATTGCCTTGTATTTATACAAATCAAGGCGTCTCTTCATATGGGTTGGCCTCTTTCACAAAATAAGACGACTTTTTATTTGAGTCAGCCTTGTAAAAAATAAATTAATATTTATAGCAAGTCCGACTTGCTTTTATTTTTTCATCATTTATTATTTAAATTTGAGTGAAGGATATCACCTGCCGCTATAACATCAACATGAAAGATATCCAAGGACTCCGGTTTACACAAGTAGGAGGAGGTCACTATGTTGATCAGCAAGTTGGTTTGTGTAAGCATGCCAACTTGGTTTTTCAATCTACCTTTGACCTAGAATGTCTCTATTTACCTCCGCTGTTGGAATAATGTGCTCCTCAAGCAGGTGATGTTTTTCTTTAATTATTGTAATCTGGAACTCTTATCTTGGTCCTTGGTGTATCCCATATCAGAAGCATGTTCTTGCCCTCAGAAAACCGTCTTAGTCTTAGGAACATGTACTATGACATTTGAAGACCCGAGGAAACTTCACCTAATGTCTCTTTGTGTCTCCATATATCTCCTTCACATGTCTTGCAAATTAGGAAATTTGCTCTAAAAGTTTCTACTGCCACAAAATATGTCTTTCCACCATTTCTGATAGGTGGGTTAAGAGAGTTAAAATAACTAAAGAAAAGTATTAAAAGGCATGCATTTTGCTTATTTTTGCATGAACTTTTTTGTAGCAGGGAAATTTTCTCATCAAGCCTTAAGTGATACTAATAAGAAGAGAAAACAATAATAAGTGTTAAGATGTATGTGTTCAGAAGCTATATCAAATGATTGAAATGGGAAAGATGGGTACTTGGTGTTAGTAGTTTGTGCTAATGAAGTGTAGCATTGCCTGATTATGTGATTTTGTTATAATTGAAGAAATTCACAAAGAAATTATTTTCTGTAGTCGTCGACTTCTACAAAACAACATTCAAGATTATTGGACATTGCTGATAATAGGTAGAGTAAGATGGTTACATATACAGTGAAGTGGAGCACTTATTATTTTGGACACGGCCAGGTATATGATCTCTAACACTATGGAATAAGGCTGTGCCTCAAGAAGCTTATGTAGGCTAAATGTGTCTGATTAGATCTTGTTTGAGAGCTCTTGAATCAGCTTGTTTTCTGACTATATCCTGGGCATTCATGCAGTGTACTTGAGTATCAATGTATATGCATATATTGTTAAATGTTTATAAATAGTTCTGAATTTTTGAATTTTTACATTACAATTTATGTTTTTTATTATTTATTATTTATTTTGGCACTTCACTGAACACTCATCTTCAATTTTGAAAGATTGATATAAGATTCAGTATCCTATACCTGTACCCATCCATGTTTTCTGGTATCTATGGGCTTGTCATTTCTCTGATGCAAAATAAAAAGACAGGGTTTGAAGGCATTTTAAGTGCTTTGTCTGACAGGGATGTTAGTGGATTTTGCGTCTAGCAGGTGCAGTCAAAGCAGGGCAAGGCCAGAGGGTTGTAAGAATGTGATCTTGCCCCAAAAAACAGGTGAGCCCCTTCTTGTCTTTATGCTGCATTTTTATTTTTTAGATAACATTGCAAAGACACTGCATCAAATCTTTGTCAGTACAAGCCATAATCATCAGGTGTGGGTTTCTATGACACACAGTGAAAGTGTGGGGGTAAAGCAGACATTGGAGACATAAACAAAGATACTGAGGAATATGACAACATAAATATAAATGAACAGACAGAGATAATAGGACCAATGAAATGCATAATCAGTGAAAATAAAACAATAGAAAGGTTCCAGGTGGGGAAACAAGCACATAGATCAATGATAGGAATATTACCCAAGGAGGCTTTATAATTCTTTTTAACTACACCTCACAGTACTTGTCAGGGCCATCAACTGCGATTCCATACCATGATCTCTTTGCTCAGGTAGGGGCAACATGTAATGGTCCTTCTCAAGGTGAACAAGGCAAAGTTAAGCAAAAATAATATTTTATTATTTTTGAATTTTGGGGCCTTGGAAAAATAGAGAAATATTCTTTTTGGCCTAAATAATTTTTATTTGGCATGGAGATGATGGAAAAAGGGTTTAATTGATTTATCATGAAGTTTGGAGGAGGCAAAGTATTTTATATATTTTTGTATAGGCTTGGGTGGCCCCTTTTTGGAGGAATGAGGTGAAAAAATAATAAAAAAATAAAATAAAAATTAAAAGACAAGTTGGTGCCCAAAAGAAGGAATAAAACATAAATTAAAAATAATTTTAAATTGCAAAATTGGTGCTTAGGTTGGGTCGGCCAGATTGGGAGGCATATGGAGGATTGATATAAATACAAGGTCATTTGGAGGCATTTAGACATCAATGAGTTATCTTTGCTTTTCTGATCTGCACTTTGGCGAATATTCTAAGGACGAAAACCTTTAAAAATATAGGAGTTGGACGAAAACCTAGCTCTTCAACGGAGGACTTTATGACAGAGGTTCACATGCGCTTCAATGGAGATTTTTGATAGTTCCATGCTCAGATTTTGCATCAGCATAGGCAACTAGTTTGGACGGGTGAGTTTGGGCAAGTTGGAAAGGTATTCTTGAGATTTTCAAGGGTTGCAAACCCTATAATTAGACCAGCAGGCCAGCACACCCTTGGGGGTAGGGTTTGAAGTCATTTTTCATCAAATATTTGCATTTCATTTGCATTGGTGTGTGCTGGAGCTATTCACCCAGCTAGGGTTAGAGTAGGAGATCATTTTCATTTCATAATTTGGGGTTTCTTCATATTAAACTTCTATATGTGGTTGGGCATATTTGGAGCCCATTTCATTGTGTAATTGCATCAATAGATAGATCTGATTTGTAGCAGCAAACTGGACATTTGAATATCAGAATTTTGGCATGTATGGTGGATGTCTTGGTGATCTATTTGTGTTGGTTTCATACTTGTTCATGATTAAACAAATCTGCTATGAGTTTTGATGTTATTGGGATGATTGAATGCTGCTGCTAATGCATATGTAAACTCACAATTTTTTATCAGCAGCTAGGGTTTGAGCAGAAGTTAAAAATCAGAAAATTAGGGGCATCATTTTATATTGCAAAAATCAGAAAAAATTGCATACATATTGGTTGGGATATTTCACAACAACTGGAGTGTGGGGGTCATGCATGCTAGGGTACCATCAGGCTAACCTTTCAGAGGAAAGACTTGTATTTGTGAATGTGAAAATAGTACAAGGGTATAAGGCGTAGGTAAACTTGAAAACAGAAGCAAACAAAACTAAAAGTTCAAAGTATTTTGCCCCAAAAAATACATAACATTTCAGTATGCATGATCAAAATACGACAAATACAAGGAGAACAAATTGTGCAAAAACAGGGTAAAGGAAAGGAAAATGTGAGCTCAGAGCCTCACCCTGCAGTAAAGACAAAGAATATTCAAATCAAAACTTATCCAACAAACAATGAAGAAAAGGCGTAAGGTTGTTGTTAGAATCATATGTCAGCAAGCTGATGATCATGAAAAAGAGACTCCAAACCTTGGAAACAAGGAGTCAATATGAAGACATCAAGTTGAAAGAAGTCATAGAATCCAACTGAAAACTAGTAAGACAGAATAAATTGCTCAAAGAACAAGTAAACAACTTGAAAAACACCATGGAAAAAGGAGAGAAAGAATTAAGTAGGATAAATCAAGCTCTAGACCAATTTAAAACAATAGAAGAAAACAAGTCAAAAGTACTAGAATCAAGTGGTGAAACACAAATAAAAGAGACCCAATCAGCAGTAGCATACATGGAAATAAAAGACAATCAGTTAAGAGACCAAATCAAGGAGGCCAAATTTTGGGCTCCGGTTAGACACAAAAAGGGAAATCATAGAGAAACAGGTCAAGTTGCAAATGAGTAAAGAAACAGACATAAATGATAGGGCTGTGAATATCATTATTAAAGGGTTAAAAGACTATGGCGAGGAGGAGATCACAAAAAGAGCTAACAAGGGATTTTCTTCCCTTTGAATGAAGGCTGTATCTTAGATGATACGTAATATGATTAGCACCAAGACCAATTTTAATGGGCAGGACACATCCACCAGTTAATCAAGATTGGAAATTGGGTAGAAGGTGGAAGGGGCAAGCACATAAAGTTACTTTGAGGAGCATATAAGAAAAAAACATGATACTAAGGAACAAAAGG
The DNA here is from genome assembly GCA_007258455.2 of Sequoia sempervirens. NCBI lineage: Eukaryota > Viridiplantae > Streptophyta > Pinopsida > Cupressales > Cupressaceae > Sequoia > Sequoia sempervirens. The sequence continues at coordinate 8,709 of VDFB02004134.1, read as the reverse complement.
CTCCTTAGAGGTACACAAATATACCTTGACGAAGACTTAACCATAGTACAACAAGAGAAGAGAATGAAAGAATGGGAAAAGTGAAGGTAGCAATAGATGTAGGAAAATGGGCTTGGTTGCAAAAAGGAAAGGCCCAAATTAGTGATTGAATAACACACAAGAAATAGGGATTCAAGGCCCCTTGAAAAATTTGACCACGATAAGTTGGAACTGTAGAGTACTTGGGATGGGGCCCATAGTAGAAGGAAAAGACATTGTCATTATTACAGAAAAATACAAGCATGATGGCTACAATGTCCTAGAGTTTGAGGGGTATAAAAAAACTTGTTGGGAATTAGTCCTCACATGGGTGTTTAGGTTAGCATTATTAGTATGTGTAATAAAAGAGAGTTATGTAAGTTAATATTAAGTTGTTGAGAAACAACTTAATATTATATTAGTGTGAGCATAATAATGTAACTGAGTTGTTAACACAACTCACACAGAGATTTAGGAGTGAAAATAGGAGAGAGAGATTTAAGGTGTTGAACAACCCACCTAGATTTAGTGTGAGAGGTTGGTGGAGTTGTTATAGGAGTTAGACAACTCTTCCGATATATTTGTAACTCATGATATTGAATAAAAATATAATATAATTATTATTGTCTGCACTCTGAAATCAAACATGGTATCAGAGCAAGGACAACCTTGACTCTCTCAAGAGAGGGGTTGGAAAATGAGCTTATTATAATCCTTCTAGTTGAAAGGCTAGAGTAGTGTAGGAGAGTGGATTGTTTTTATTTTTATTTTTTGGTTAGTTTTTGTGAACAAAGACGCATAGTAGAGAATGGAAGGTTTTATTGCAGAAAAGATAGCCTCCTAGCCACATTGTGACCGGAGAGAAGTTGAACCAAGGTCTATTAAATGATATGGGACACTGAAGGGGATGAGGTTTTTTGTTGTTTTGTGGACTTCGAAAAGGCCTTTGACATGGTGCCTTGCGACAAACTTTGGAAAAGAATGGAGGAATTCAGAGTTCCAAATGAGATTAGAGCAGTAGTTCATAGGCTTTATGAACAAGTCGAGGCTAAAATTAGAACAAGTGATGAAATGTGTGTTGTGGTAGTGATATTAGTGTCATTTCATTTTGCAAAGGGTCAATTGCTACTAGATTTAGGTGAAAATGGATTAGGGTTTGCAATCCAGGGTGCAACCAAAGTAGTGGGAGTGTGAAAATCGGAAGACATTGTAGTTCTTTCAATTTTCTATTTATTTTTTTGTTGTTGACAGAGTAAAACAAAAATATATTATTTGAGGAGCTTTTATTAGCTCCACTAATGCATCTATTGGATGCAATTTTTTTCTATTATTTTAGCCAATTATCATACTAAAATTTGAGCAACAATGTTATAATTTATGATTAATTTTCTTATCTAATAATTTGAAATATATCATTCATCTATTTTTCTGTTGGTTGTTGCTGTGAACAGTTAGGGACAGAATTCCTTCTTTTTGGCATTTTAAAGTAGAAGTTCAACTCTATCAATAATATTTGGTTGTTTTTTCAACTCTATTAATAATCCGTCTAAATGCATGCCCCTGCAGTAAAGTGGAGATTCAACTCTATTAATTATAAGATTTGATTATTTTTTCAACTCTATTAATAATCCTTATAAATCCATTCCCCTTGAGTTGGCAATAAAGTAGAGATTCAACTCTATCAATAATAATGTTTGGGTTATTTTTGCAACTCTATTAATAATCTTGATAAATGCACGCCCCTTGAACTAGCAGTAGCAATTAAATCAAATTCTTAAATCAATCCACTATAGAAATTTCCAATAGATCATGGAGGCCAAATTTTGTTGTAAAACTGTACTAAAGTCACTGTCATACATCTCATCTAACTAAATATTTCTTTAGCTGGCAGGTAACACTAACAATTAAATCAAACTCTTATGTCAATCCATTCTAGAGAAATGAAATTGTAGTGGCAAAAATTCCAAAATATTTTTCCCATATTTTCATGTAAAAGGGTTTAAGAATCTTTTCTCTGGTTTAAGAATTGAGTAACTCTAAATTGCCAATATTTTTAGTCGCTCTAAAATGCTGATATTTTTAGATCTATTTTTTGTTTATTGTGAATATATTGAAGCAGGGCTGTATGGAGAATGGTTTTGGTGTGCCAGATTTTTTAAAAGTTTCTGCTTTTGACATTTGTAAGGTTTCATAATATGTTTGCTGCAAACTCTGCCCATTTTTTCTCATCGGCATTGTTTACAGCACAACACAATTTGTGCAAAATCTTGAGTAAGTCACTTTGGTTTCAGTGACATTTTATTTTGGAAACCTATACGCTGTCAGATCACTTTTTTGTTGTGTTTCATTTCATTCTAAAACAGTTATATTGTTATCTGTTCAATGAAGGCATTCAATATGTGGTTTTATCTATGGCTGTTCTCATAAATGATATTAGTGTAATACCTAGTATTAGAGCCCTATTTGATTCCTAGGGTATTTGAGTTATTTTTCACTAGTTTTCAAAGATATAGCAGGAAGGAGGAGCACATTACAGAAGCAGCTGAGAAAAAATTCCAAGCCATGGAACGAGGCTTGCACCCAAACAGTCCAGAAGATGAAGGAAAGATGCAAAAGTCTACAAGCCCTTCAAATGCCACAAGAGGGATATCATCTTCAGTTATGCACATTAATACTACATGGTCTGCAGTCTTGCTCCAAAAAATGACTAAACAATTTAAGGAACTCCGTGGATACCGGAGTGGTACTTTCTCAAGAGCATAAACAAGATACACAATGTATGAGAATGAAATCCTATATATGAAAACAGGGATTCGAAAGCTCTCAATTTTCTTGAAATCTGAGAAATCCTCAGTATACACTGATAACAAGGCTAGCAATAGGCTCTTATAGCCAAGTTGTTGCCCAGGCGAGAATGACTGGTAGTTTCTCTGCTTCCCCTAATATGACAGGGACATAGGCCCATGAGTGTTTTCATTTGTGTTGCATGTCTATCATCTCTCTGGAATTTGACTAGGATATAATGTATCTAGTCAAAGTTTGCCTCTCTTCCTTATAGAAGTTAAGGTGGAGTCTGTCAATCCTCTATCATGCAGCGCTCATGCTGTAGACCTCATTATAGCATATCTCTGGTTTGGTAGCTTTGTCTGGGATGAGATGGAATTGAGGCCATCTTCATTCATTGAAAAAGTCCTGCCCTTTGAGGTTGCAATTTGTCTGGAGGTAACTGTCTCACTCTTGGCTGCTATTGCTAATATACTCAATAAAGTTAAGAACAACAAACAAAAAGACATATCTGCTCCAAGATTCCTTAAGTGCTATATTTTATTTTTCAAAGTTAAAAACCGCTAATAATATGATTTCAAAATGAAGGAATAAAAATAATAAAAGATTATTCCACTATACAGTGAATGTTCTGTGTGCAAAGGGAGTGCGTGGAATAATAATTATTGAGGTATTTTTTTTGACAAATTCAGCATGTAATGTTCTGAATGCAAGGAGGTGCGTGGAATAATAAATTAAGGTAGTGAAAGTAAAAACTGGCTAATAAAATTCACTATACAGTGAATGTTCTGTGTGCAAAGGGAGTGCGTGGAATAATAATTATTGAGGTATTTTTTTGACAAATTCAGCATGTAATTTGGCGGTCAAAAGCCTTTGTAGGCAATTTGAGAGCATATGCAAGATAGTTTATTTTGCAAAGATTTAAGGTTTTCTCTTACGTAAATCCCAAGAAATCTGAAGTTGTTTGGAAGGAATATAAAATCTAAGAAATCTGTCTTTTTAGTGGCGAAGAAAAGGGGTTTCTGAATTCAGAAATCTTTAGTTGTTTGATGGCGGAGCCTGTGTTACACGGGGACATGGCCCTTGCCCCAAAAGCCACTGTCCCCTTCCCTAGTTGTCCCCGGGATGGGGGGGACGCAAAGGGGACGGTCCCTTGCCATCCCCGAATCAAGCAAATTTGAAGGAAATAGCAGGAAATGTTTCCAGCCGATCCATACCGGGAACGTTGGAAACGTCCCTCATCATATTGTCGTCCCATGCGGGTTGGGAGCTTTCTGAAGGCTGAAAGCATTAAAAAATTCGATTTTTTAAAAATTTATTTCACCTTTCTGAGGTCATGCGAGGCCCACAAATTCTCCCAAGTCTAAATTTTTTCCCTAAATGCCAAAGAAACAAAATATTGAATGTTATTTTCATTTTGAGCCTTAACTCTCACTGTTGAAGAAGGCACGGGTTCTGACTTCTCTCTCATGCGCCTGTGAAGAAGCAAAACAATTTTAGTTTTGATAGCCCGAATGATAGTGACTTAGATAGTTCTGAGTCTTTGGATATTCATAGCCCAAATGAGGCTTAATTTCATAGACTGTTGTATTTAGTATTTTTATTTTCATGTTTGAACTTTGAGGCTTCTGGATGCATGTTTGAAACATTTGGATATTGATAGACCATGGTTTTATTGATGTTTGATGCTGCTGTGATAAATTTTATAATGCTTTAATGACATTTATTATGCTGTTATACTACTATTCTTGCAATTTTTTTACATATCGATATTGTTGTTATCAATTATTAATTTATTGACGTATCTTTTTTTCCCTCTCTATGTCTATAATATATTAATAAATTTTGAAAAAATCATATGTATATATATGTATTTTGTATGTCGCCGTCCCCTACTGTCCCCTAAAAATGGTTATTGTTGTTATCAATTATTAATTTATTGATTCCCTCTCTATGTCTATAATATATTAATAAATTTTAAAAATCATATGTATATAATATAATGATTTTGTATGTCGCCGCCCCCTATTGTTCCCTTAAAAATGACTTCTAGGAAATATCCCGAAATGGCCCTCAGCCTCTTTGTCCCTATATCTCCCAAACACCGCGGAAACATAGTGGACAAAGGAATTGAGAATGTAAAAAACCGTTTAAAGAAAATAATCTAAAATCTGATTTTTTTACCTTTTTATTATATTAAATGGTGGAGAAAGTAACATAAAATATAATAATAAACCTTTTTAGTTGTTTAATGGTGGAGAACAGGATTTAATATCTGATAAAACTTTTAGAGGAAAGCATTTACGGTCTGATTTTTTAGGGAAAAGCATTCAAAATCTGAAAAATATTTTAGTTGTTTTAACGGCGAAGGAGCTGGTTATTCTGCTACTGAAGATTTGGGGATTCCTTCAGGGTTTAACAAGATCAGGCTGTTAAAAGAAGAAAATCAGGTGGATTTAATTCCATCAGATATCAGTTTTACTACTCTGAAAATTTCAAGCACGATGTAGAAAAGTAAGGATGCTAAAGAAGAGAGTTCAATGCAAGGTTTTTGCCATTCAGTTGATTCATGTGGGATCGGCTGTGGTGCTATAGGGGAGAGGGGCCTCTAGTCGTGCAGGCTAATTTTGTCAACATGTAGCAATTGACTGGAATATCGTAGAACCTTCGTTTTATTTAAATGTGGACTGACCTCTTATCTATCTATAACTAAAGTTTGGAGGTGTGACTCATCATGCAACTCATCACATCAACACATCTATTGAGAAATGTTTAAAATTTGACTTTTTAAAGATTCAACCAAAACTTAATCATGGGACCCTAGTAGTTGAACAAAAAAATACCATTTGTTGCTTGTAAAATATCATATTTTTATTTCAAATAAAATTAATATGCAGCTAAATGGACCAAATACCTAGGGGAGAAGTCCCAGCTATCGCCACCCATTGAATTACCGCCACCTCCATGCTCACTTAACCCCCCCAAAAAAAAAATCTACTTTGATCCATTAAAAAACTTTATTTTATTGAATAAATAATTACAAAAACACTAATGGCTGCTTATTAAGTGCTAAAGTGAATGAGACCCATTGACTTTTGAGTGGATTTGAATGGTAAAACAGTTATAATTGATTGAAATTATAGCGGGCGGATACTGGGACATTAGCTAGGGACGACCGGACGACACCTTTAAAAGGTGACTTTTTGATCCCTGTGCGCATATCGAACACTCCCGCATTCGACCGAATTGCCCACAAGCCAAAACCTTAGTTATAAGCACTTAACTCGTGAGCGAAAAAAACTCAAAGTTTTTTTCGATTCGACGTACGGTTTGAATAGTTTTTTTCGATTCGACGTACTATTTGAATTCTACGGTTGCGCGAAGTTAGCCCTAGCGGATACTGGGTCTTCTCCACTATTGGTAACCATAAATCTTTGATATCTCTAACTTTTATATTCAACACATGGACCAATAGTTGAACACAAAATAGTTGAACACAAAAAAACTATTTATTGTTATAAAAACAACATATAATTATTTAAAATACAACTTATATCAAACAAAAATGGACCAATAGTTGAACACTAAAACTTTTTGAAAATCTTTCACATTTAATGGGAAAATACATGGTATTTATTGTGCTCACTTTTTATATTTGTGATAGGACAAACTATTAGTATAAAATACTCCAATGTTTGTACATTGCCACCCCAATAGTTGTACACATAAGAACAATATATTTTCACTATAATAACAATACTTATTTAAATGAGTGTCTTATTTTATTAAATGAGCATTTTAATTTTTAAATGTCACACATTGTAGATAGTTATGATATTTTATTTGAGACAAAAAAATACTTATTTCACTACTTCATGAATGTATTTATGTTTTTTAATATAACATTTAGAAGTTTCATGTCTTCAAGTATGGGTCCACTTTTGATCAACATTTTGTTATTTTTTTATTTACATTTGGACTATTTTTTTTATAATATATAGTATAAATATGTGGTAAGACTGGGTATTATAATTACAATTGATTGCACGACTATTGAACCCTGCATGACTACTGACCCCTCTCCCCTAACTGCTGGTGTGATGAAATTTTTTAATTTCAGCTTTAATTATTTGCAAAGCTTGAAATTATGTTACAGAACTTTGAATTTGGCAGGATAATTTATAAATTTGAGCTTAATTGCTTGCCTTATGTAAGGGGAACTTGAAATTCTATTGCAAAATGTTGCATTCTGTAGGAAAGCATAAGATTATCCAAGCTGTATGCAACACTAATCTCAGCTAAATCTTTGTAACTGAACGCATGGATTTAGCCACCGAGAAGTTTTGATTAACAATAGATAGGTCAAATAAATATCTTGTGTTTATGCAATTTGAAGGGAAAATTCGATTATTTTGTTGGTTTCACGGGGAATTTAGCTAATTTTAGGTTTTAGAGTTTCCCAGTCAATTATTTTTATTCAATGGATATGGATAAGATTGTCTAGAAGCATTTAAACAAATTTAGTTATGGTTTGTTAATTTCTAATAACAAAGAAGATTCAGCATCAGGTTTGGCATGCTGCGGGTCCTACAGGGCCTGGTACACTGAAAGTTTCATAGTCAAGTTGCATTATTTAGGGAAAGCTTGAAAGTCTGCAAGATGGTCTGCTGGGGAATGACGTGTAATGAGCTGGATGCTAGGAGGTTCAACCTGGCCAAGGTATTTGTCCCTCCGCCGATGAGGATGAATTGGTCATTTAGGTACATCACACTTAGTAAGTTTGATGTTACGACATAGCACCTGCTCAACATACTCACATTGCACCTAGTGAGAGTGAGTTGATCTGTTAGGGTTACACGTGGTGTACTCTAGCAGATCAACTTGCCCTCATTAGGCATGCTTTAAGAATCTTCAATCCCATTGATATCTTTGAATACAATTAAATACATGATATTTCCATAGTTCATGTAAGTGAATTAGAATGCTTTTGGTAAAAAGATATGTAGAGTTTTTAGTATCAGTGTGTTGGATTGCTTTTTATGTTTGGATGAGACGTTTGTTTTTTGCCTCATCTTGATGGTGGATCACAGGAAGTGATCTGAAACATTTATTAAATAACTGTACACAATTTTTTACTAGAAGCATTCCAATTCATCTCTCAATACAAGCTAGGTTGTATGGAAACCCTTTTGCAAGAATAAAGACCGATTTGTATATGTTAGTTGCATGAGTACAAATGTCATGTGAGGACAAAACAATGTTATTTGAAATCACGCAGAGTGTTTCTGGCACATCTCGATTTTGCTTGCATAAACTTTGATAAGTAAATAGAATTGGATGAGACCATTAGACAATATGTGATTAATGTGTTTTTGTGGATGATAGACTAGATGATATCTTTAAAATACATGATTATTGTGATTAAAATGATGATGAATTATTATAATGCGAATATTTTGATTGTTGATTATAGTTTTATGGATTAACCTATTGACAAGATATTGAGTGCAAATGAGTGTAGGAATGGGTTGAAGGCTAAAACACGGTTGAGGTAGAGATGACCTAGTTGCTTGACAATAGTCGACATGATGGAAATCCTAAGCACACACTCACATAGTGGCATTCATTCTGCATTGTGTTATCTGAACAACCATTGCTTTTTTGTGTGTTATGATAATGATTGTCTTTCAGATGTTTTGTTTGCAAAATTAAATTAATTAGGAAAAACAAAAGATTTTATTTTGCATCGTTGGATAATGATATAAGGATATTATTATTATATATGTAAATATGTAAATAGTTTATTGTTAAAAAGAAAACAAAAATTAAAATAAAATAAGTTTTATTAAAATTAAATAACATGTTCAAAATTCAAATTAAAATTGCATGAAAAATCATTCAATTTGA
>VDFB02004133.1:0-10585 GCA_007258455.2 Sequoia sempervirens | reverse complement strand
TTAAACATTAGAATATATTGAAATATATACACATAGATTTTATAGCTTTTTTTGTTAGCACAATTTAGTGTTTATCATGCTAATTGTACAAAATTTGTATAACACCAAAGATGCAAAGAGTGTATATATGTGTCTATTTATATATGTATATATATATATATGTATGCATATGTATATGTATATGTATATGTATATGTATATGTATATGCATGTATGTATGTATATATATATATGTATATGTATATATGTATATATATATGTATGTGTATGTATATGTATATATGTGTGTATATGTATACGTATTTCTATCATATATTCAAAGCTTTCTATAACAAACTATTATTTGTTGTTCTTTCTCTTTGTAAGGCAAGAAAATTTATTATGTTGCATTGTTGAAAGAGTTATTGTGGTGTTGCTTGGGTACGAGGCTATTGTAAGAATAGTCATCCTTGGGTCTGTTCTATAACAGATTTGAGAATTTTAAAACTATTGTGCTGTGAAGTCTATAAGTTGTTTTACATGGGTATTTTGTATAAATGTTTTGTCCATAATATTGAATACCAAACAATGCAACTTAAATTTCCAATTAATCCTATGGTGCTATATTCATTTTGGATAGATCATTGCATCATATAATTATTGCCATAACATAGAGAAAATAGATGCTTCCTTGGAGAACTGGGTTTGAATAATTGATTTGGCACGTTGGAAGGATAGATGCATTTGTCAATGTTTATAGAGTTCATTTACAATTTCCGTACATGTTTGTAGGTAAACATGGGTTGGGGGGTGATGGAATTGGTGTCCTTGATATGTGGAAGCAGAGCATGGTAAGTATTTTTTCGCATGAGGGTGGAGCTTAGAAATTACATGGGTTGGGGGTGGTGGAGTTGGTATCCTCAAACAAGGTAAATACAATATTCAATGTTGCAATATGGGAAAGTATACTTTGATGAGGTTATGCATATATACACTCTGTGCATCTTTGGTGTTATACACATTTTGTACAATTAGCCCCTTTGTATCCCTATCGAAAATAGAATGCATATGCATACATACATTTGTAAATAGTAAATTGCATATACAAATGTCTTTGGTGGCTTTTAATGCAATATGTGTAAGATATTCATAATGGAAAAATCACTATTCTAACAATGCAACTCAATCAATATATTTTCTTCCATATTTTTGAACACATATTCATTATGTCAGAATGGCTATTATGACAGTGCAACTGAATCAAAATATTTTCTTGCATATATTTTAGAGTATATTTTCCCACACAACAATATTCAATATCACATTTACTTCCTGTTGTGATATTGCACCACAATTGGTCTATACATATATATTCAATTTTTTGTTTTATATTCAAAGATATACATATACATAGACATATAATTGGCCTGTGAATTCAATATTGGAGTTACTTTGTCTCACAACAAATATTATAGAGAAATTGTAAAATAGTTGTGGGTTGTTGGTCATCTCTAATTTAGCTATGATTTTTAACTACTCTTTTAATAGTTTTTTACAATTTCATGTTCTTGCAGCAACCCATTCCGCAATGTGTTCTCCCCATTCCATACTTATCTAATTTTAGTCATGTATAATACACGTATAAGCAGATATACATATGCATATATGTAGACAAAGATATATATATACATATGTATATCTAAACAGGTTCGTCTATTGTGTTTATGTGTATTTATGTAGACTTTGATTTTTAAGTAGAGTTTAAAGTATCATGTATAAGTATTGTCTATGCTGTGAAAAAATCACCACTATACAGTTATAGCATTGAATATATTTTTTAAAGCCTTTTTCGTTGATACTTTTATACTTTGATACAGGGCAATATGGAATACTACATTTATTGTCTTCTCTTCCATCTGTTGGAATTTTATGGAAATGGATGTGATATTTGGCTTCTAGTGTTGTCACTGATGGCAACTGAAGTTACCTTTTTGGTCCATAGTTATGAAGTCAGTCTCATCTGCAAAGGAAATGAAAATTGTGTGTTATCAGTAGTGTTATCGACAGAACAGGGCATCATGTTTGATAGCTTCACCGGATCACCATTTTGGATTGTGGATCAATAAAATTGTTTTTCAAGCTTGTGGAACATATTATTATTGAATCTCGTGAGGTTTTTTTTATGGCTATATGGCTGAGTAGGTCCGGTTGAACGTCTTCTATTTATTTGCTTGGTGAAGTCAACTCAGTGGTAATAATGTGTAGTGGATGTATGAAGTCAAATTATTTTAATTATCTTCTCGCTTAGATGTTTAATTATTCATCCTAGCTATTGTTTAGCCAAATTTTTTGGATCCACATCAAAATTTTCCATCGATTGGGCTAACTAGTTGCGAATTTTATTAAGATTTGTTGAAGCCAACCTGTGGCGATTAATTCCTTGTGAGTGGATATATTTAGATGATCGGTCATATCATTTGGATGTATGTAGAAGTTGTGTGTGTGTTCGTTGTGAATGTCTAAGTTGTATTTGAGCAACATCATGCACAGTTTCACTTGCACATAAAGATTTTATGTGCGAAGTTGAGCATAAGTTCTTCATCAGTCATTAGGATAGAAGTTCGACATCAAAGCTAAACCAAAACTGTAATCAAGCAATTGCTAGATGATATTATCTCAGTTCATTTTCTTTTGGATTTACTCCAAAATTTTGTAAGACCAATGAGCCCCATTTTGAGCAATGAGCTCTAGGTAGTGAGCCTGAATGCAAGTGCATTCCCATTTTGTAATACTTCTTTTGAGTATACTCAAAACTTATTGTGGATTGGCCATCCACCACAGTTTTTCCCCTCAAAGGGGTTCCATGTAAAAATCCTTGTGTTATGGTTGTGTGGTTTCTTGTTTTATATTTTTTCATATTGATTATGTTTAAATGTGTTAAGTTGATTAAAGTTCAAGATAAAAGAATTAATTTTTGGAGAACACTGATTCACCCCCCTCTCAGTGTTGCTTGTTTCCAACAATTGGTATCAGAGCCTGTTCCTCAAAAAAAGTTTAATAGCTTGGGGAGATCTTGGAAAGTATATTCAATGGACAAAATCATTCTGCACAACAAATCATGGTGGCCTTGGATGATCTTGACCAGTCAAAATCTGAGATCCAGGTACTACGAGAAAGTCTTGAAAATGCAAAAATAATTATCAAGTCATTGAAAGACAAAATCAATGAATCAAGGGAGAAAAGAAAAGAATTATGTGGTTAGCTCAAGCAGAAGAACAAAATCAGTGAAGATGAACAACTCAGTCATGTCCTGAAGGAGAAAATAGAAGAATGTGAAAATTTATCCCAAGAGAATGTTGCCTTGAAGAGTGAAATAGAATCCATCATGATGAAGATGACCAAGGAGTTAGAGGACAAACAGAAAAATGGAGAAAAGCTTACAAAATCCTTGAGAGAAAATTCTAAATAATGCAGTCAACTAGAAGATGAGTTGGAAAAAACCAAGAATAATGAAGAGGAGCTTGAAAAACAACTTGATGATCGAAGAGATGAACTCGCTACAACAAATGAGTTTAAGGAAAAATTCAATGCAAGCTCAGCCAAGCTTGATGAACTGATCAAAGGTCAAAGAACTAATGGTGATAAACGAGGTCTTGGATATTAAGAAGGAGAAAGCTCAAGATCTGGACAAAGGAGATCTGATTAGAAGAGTTTCGAAAAAAGAAAATTCAAACAAAGGAACCAGGAAAATGAGTCCAGGAGGAATCTGGTAAGGAAAACTAATTCTCAAAGATTAATGGCTACTGTTATGTTTCAACAATTATCATATGATCTCGCTGTAGAAGTAAGATGAACACAAGTAGACCATCATTTTCCGGTCAATGCCTTTAATTGCCGCCAAGTATGGTCATCATAAGTCAAGTGAGTGCAGAATTGTGATGTATAACTAACATAGAGACATCAAATGCTATGCATGCAATAGATTTGGACATGTTGCTAACCAATGTAGATCAAGAAAAAGTTAGTGGAACAATTGGATTAGACAAAGGAATGTTTTTTGTTACAATTGCAATAAATTTGTTCACACATCTGCATTTTGTTGGAGTAGAAGAGGTCTGGTAAAAAAGAACATGCAACCAAACGTTATGGAAAAAATGAAAGACTACCCGGATGAAATCAAAGAAGCAGATGCAGAATAAATGGCGAGGAAGAACTCTATAGACATAATGGATTCACACCATATATCTTCTCTCGGGTAATTCCTCTGTGAAACCACTTCAGTGGTCTCTCATAGAGTTGTCGGCAGCACCTTCTAACTCTAAGTGGCTGAACTGGAATTTAGATGATTCTCTAGTAGGTAAAATCAATTTTTTCTTCAAATGTTGTGGAAATCCACATTAAGGTATCAACTTAAGGATATTGATGATCTACTAATGTGAAAAAAAATTGTTCTCAAACACAAAAAAGTCCGAAACGCCAAAATTAGGGCAGCAAAAGCATTTACGCGCACAAAGTTAAAGTCGGATTTATCAATAAAAGAACCATTCTTACTCTTCACTGTCACATTTCGTATCTGCTGGTTGAAGTCTGAAGCACTCTAGAAGGTAACCCTTGCTAAAGTAGAAAGGAGATTCAAGTTCAAAAAGGAATTTACAAGTCATCCTCCATTTCATCTCCAAAAGCTATTTATTGCAAAAACCTATAAATTTGTGTTCACTCAATCATGTCTACCTGACTTTTGGATGAAGTCAAATATAGGCCATGTCCAAAGTTTAAGTGGCATCCATACAAATCAATAGATACTGATCCCCTAACTGCATTTTCCTCTATGACGTACAATGTTTTACACATCGAGGATATTAGGGCATATGTGCGTGAAAACATTAAAGAATTGGGTAGTGATCACCTGCTAGAATTATACTCTAAATACATAGTGCAAGATGATTTCTCTATGAAACCAAAATTTCAAACCCTAGTGGACAAGAAATTTGTGCAATACGCGAGGTCTCCCATACTTGAGGAGGATGAGTGGGTTCGATACATTCTAAGTAGAGTGCATAGTGAATTCATGTGGCTAGATATATCATTTAAAATCATTAAGGAAGACATATGTGCAATGATGGGTTTAAACTCTTCCAGTAGACTCCCTATATTGAAGTCTATAAAGAATGATGATGCTACTAAAGCAACTAGCTCTCATTGGGATAGAAGGGAAATGACCATAGATGATATTGTTGAAATTGATGTTAAATTTGCATCCATGATCATTGGGTATAAGATCTATCATTTGAGCTGAGAAAATTTAGTATCCAAAACTACTATCTATACAAGCCTACGAGATGATCTTAAAGCAAAATGTAGATTATGATTTATGCAAAGTACTTAGAGGGAAACTTCTTGAAAATTTGAAAAAGATCAAAAAGAAAAAAAAGAATGTCTTCAAGTTCAGAAACCTGTTGATTTGTTTGTATTTCTACTTCTTAGGTGAAGTACTAGGATTTGGTAAAGTTCAGTGGAGAAATGATACTTCGGTAGCAATACAAATCTGTGGCACTGAAGCTATGATGAATGATACCAAGGCAATATTGGAAGAATTTTTGTCAAAAGAAAAGGAAAATGTTGATGAAGTAGTACAAGAAATGAATGAAGATGAGGAAGTAGAAGTGTTAGGAGAAGAAAATGAGAATGTGGAAGATGTAAATGTATCTGATTCTCTGGTATTTGAGGATACTCTGACTCCTCCCATTATTGAAGGTGTTGAGGCCCTGACAACAACTAAGGAACAAGATGAGGAGATTGTTGAAGGTAGAAAAGTGCCCATTGAAGAAAAGGAAGCACCAAAAGCTATTTTTGGAAGTCCAATATGAATCTAACAAGGGTAAGCAGCCAAAAATCATTCTAGTCATAGAATCAGATTCTGAATTTGATGAAAATTCAATCAATCTATCTACTTTATCTCCAATTTAGATGCTAAAAGTCACCAAAATAGCCCAAGATAAAGCAAATGAGAAAATTTTTAAATCTCACATTGAAGATAGTGAGCTATTAAAACTTGCCTATGGATTTATGTAGAAACTACTACCTGTGCATGCTTTGGACCCATCAGGCTCCACCTTAGGTGAGTTAAAAAGATTAATACACTCTGTTGATTCTCATTTCAAATCCTTTGAGGACTCAACCATGGTTAAAGTAAGAAAGGAATTTAAGGAGGAAATACTTGGCAACTTAAACATGTTGATTGCTAAAGACAAAAAATTGTTAGGAATTTGCATTCAACACACTCAAGGTGATAGAACTGAAGGAGGAAATGTATACAAAGCTTGCTTAATCCTATCAAAATTTATAGCTACAAATGAGGAAAAGATAAAAGACATTGAGCAACAGTTGGCTATCATGTCCAACAACTTTGATCCCTTGGCCGGTAGTGTGTGTTGTCAGGATTTTCAGGTAATATCCTTGCTTGACCAAATAAAGAAATTAAAGTTTGAAAATTAAAAGGTCATTAGTAGAGTAAGTGACTTAAGGGGACTGATTAGTACAAAAATTGAGATGATGGTGAATGCTTTAAAGGAAGCAAAAAGTGTTGTAATTTCCCCTAATCCGGTAAGCCTGGAAGCAACATAAACATTATCCTATCTTCTCTATGGTCACATCACCATTTTGGAAAGTTTAAAGAGTATTTGGGACTCCACCCTTAGTGAATTGAAATAGGTCTTTGAAGACATCTTCAAATTGTTGTAAGTCTCTGGATAATACTTGTATAGTTTTGTACCCCCCCCCCCAATTTTTTCATTGATGTCAAAGGGGGAGAGAGAGAATGTAGTGAAAAATGTTTTAATATTCTTAGGGGGAGTAATATTTTGCAGTGGTACATTATTCAGTATTTTCTATACCGATAATATGTTAATCTTGACACTTAGTCATTTTTCACTAAGTGTTGCCATCAATGCCAAAGGGGGAGATTGTTGGCATTTGATGCAAGTGGATGTTATTTTTGGATTCTAGTGTTCTCATTGATGGCAACTGAAGTCACATTTTTGGTCCACATTTATGAAGTAAGTTGCATTGGCAAAGGAAATGAAACTTATGTGTTATCAATAGTGTTATCGACGGAACAGGGCATCCGGTTTGACAGCTTCACCGGGTCACCATTTTGGGTTGTGGATCGATAAACTTGTTTCTCAAGCATGTAGAACATATTATTATTGAATCTCGTGAGGTTGTTTTTATGGCTATATGGATGAGTAGGTTTGGTTGAACATCTCTTGTCTATTTGCTTGGTGAAGCTGACTCAGTGGTAATAATGTGTAGTTGATTTATGAAGTCAAATTATTTTAATTATCTTCAAGCTTAGATGTTTAATTATTGGTCCTAGCTATTGTTTAGCTAACTTATTTGGATCCACATCAAAATTTTCCATCGATTGGGCTGACTAGTTGAGAATTTTGTTAAGTTTTGTTGAAGCCAACTTGTGGCAATTAATTCCTTGTGAACGTATATATTTAGATGATTGGTCATATCATTTGGATGTTTGTAGAAGTTGTTTGTGTGCATTGTGAATGTCTAAGTTGCATTTGAGTCGCACATCACAATTTCACTTGTGCATAAAGATTTTATGTGAAACGTGGAGCGCAATGTGGTAGAAGTTCTTCATCAATCATCAGGACAAAAGTTCAACGTCAAAGCTAAATTGGAACTGGAATCAAGCATTGGTAGATGCTATTATCTCAGTTCATTTTCTTTTGGATCTATTCCAAACTTTTGTAATGGCAGTGAGCTCTAGGCAATGAGCCTAAATGCAAGTGTGCATTCCCATTTGTAATACTTTTGAATATACCGAACTTGCTATGGATTGGCCATCCGCGTATTTTTCCCCTCAGGTTTCCACGTAAAAAATCCCCTTTGCGGTTATGGTTGTGTGGTTTCTTGTTTTATGTTTTTGCATATTGATTCTGATTAAATGTGTTAAGTTGATTAAAGGTTAGGATAAAAGAATTAATTTTTGGAGAAAACTGATTCAAACCCCCCTCTTAGTGTTGCTTCTTTCCAACATCTTCCAACAACAACGACATACATTGACCCCTACATAAACAAACACTCAACATTTGTGACAACAAGCATGAGCTTGATGCATAGAGGCTTCATGAAAGAATTATACCTACACCAGGGTCTCAAATAACATGGAATGCTTTGGCGGAAGCCCTGTATCAAGTCATGACATGCACCATAAACATGGAACTATTTCTGATAATGAGCATGGTCCTTTTTATATACAAATATATGTAATTATGAACTTCTTTTTCCCTTATCTGTTTCAACCTCGATAAAATAAATTGTTCTTCATCACATCCTTTCTTCCAACTTCCTATAACAAACTATTCATTACCATAGTTTTTCTCTTCTATTCTCCATATTCTAGAGCTGATTTTACTATAGAGAAGAATAGACTAGACTTTTTTTAAAGAATGGAAGTCTCAAGAGAATTTCAAATCTATGAAATAAGAAAACTACTAGCAACACACTATTATCTCTATTTCAAACATGAATATACAGATGTATATATTGATGAAAAATAGAATAATTGTATGAGAGGCATTAAAATAAAACTTATTCGCTACTAAATATTATAGACAATAATTGGCACTAAATATTAAAGAGAAACAGGGAAATTGCACAAAGAACTCTTAGGGAAACACTTAAGGCCCATATGAAAATGCTAAAACTTGAGACATAGAAAACAGGTTTAGACTTAGAGAAGATTTTGAGCTTATGATGATAATTATGTTTAGGCATCTCTTTATCAACTTATTCATCTTATACAAGTACTTGCAACAGAAATATAGTACAATATAAGAAATTATATATGCAAACAACAAAAATTCCCCTGTTTTCTTATTGTTTGATATATGGTATGGCTCCATTGAATTTTTTATGGACTTTCCATACATTTTTTGCTCAGGGGTTTGGCTACATCCCATGAGGGTTCACGATGTCAATATGGCAGGGAGGAGAATGATCATGGGTTTTGTGGTTTTTCCTTTCATTGTCATACATTAGTTGCCACAAATACACAACATATTTTGTTCTGCCGACTACATTTCTCCACACTCATAGACCTATCTTTTTAGTTTGCTAAATCAACTATATTAAGCTGGTTCTTTATGATAATACATTCTTTCTTTGGCTTCTGACAATAATTATATGGTGTGATTCTAAATCTTTTTGCTTAAAAAAGACCTTGCCCATTTCTTAAAACTTATACACAAATAACAAAATTTGAAACATATTGATACAAGATTCAAGTTACATCCTTTGCTGGTAAATATTGAAGACAAATAGAGAATTGTATAACATGTATTAGAATTTATGATGAAAATTATCTATAGGTGTCTCTTTAGCAACATATCAATCTTTTAAAACTTGTATGCTAAAAAAAAATAGGCCATTAGAAGACAGATTTCTTGTGTTGTGTGATTATGTTCTATGATATTCTTTCCTCATACTTCAAAGTCAGATGCATCGTTTGGTTTTGGGAACTCATTACTTCCACACACATAGGTCAGTTTGTCATTGCATGTTTGCAATGGTGTAAAAGCTCCAACTACATTCTATTTATATAGAAGGTAAACCTATATTTCCTTTATTGCATTCCTTATTTCACCAGTACATGTCAAATTCTTTTTCATAAATGATATAACTACATATATTTTTTTTAATGTATAGCACTGATTCCAACTAAAAAAAATTGTTAGGTCAATGCTATCAGATTTCCACAATCTATAATGCTTGGGAATTCTTATTTTTGGATATTTGATTTTGTTTCAGTTTTGTGGGAGAGCAATCTATGTTCTTCCTTAGGTGTTTGGTGATAACCCATGAGGCTGCATGGCCCAATACTACAGGGTGGAGAGAAGGCTTTCTTTCTTTCTTTTTAGACTACATTTGGTTGCAGCTACAAGGTATGCGTAGCTCTTATCTAGCACTTCTGTTTTGCAAATATCCATGTAATTTCTTCCTATCTCTCCATATATATATTTACACATTCAGTCAGACTCCATTTCTTTGATTTTAATATAGTGCCATCTCTTATTTTACAACTATGTGTCCAATCCTTTGTCATAAATCATACAACTATACATATTTAAAAAAAAATGTATATCAGTGATTTCAACTAAAGAAAATTCTTAGATTAATGCTTTGAGATTTCAACAATGCATAATGTTTAAGATTTTTCATTGGAAAAGTATGGTCTGGGTTAGGAATTCCACGACAGGAAAGGAGGCTACATCACCCAATATGGTAGGGTGGAAAGCATGCCTCTGTTTCTTCTATTCATACTACACCCAGTTGCACCCACAAGGTATGACTACATCCTACCTAAGACTCCCCTTTTTCAAATATGAATGTAATCTATTTCTGTGTTTCCATCTATACATTCGCACATTCATGGACCTCCTATGCTTTTGATTTTAATATGGTGCCCACGGTTTTAATTCTCGCTAACAAAGAGACTAATTGTACAAGAGCAACTACATTATCTAGCATTGAGTATTATAGAGAAATAAGGGAATTGTAACACACTTCCTTAGTAAAACATCATGCATAC